>JAODFX010200237.1:0-11694 GCA_027580035.1 Dorylogaster longipes
TGTAGTGCCCCTTCTTCGTCATCCCAGTGCCCCCTCTTTGTCATCCCAGTGCGTGACACTGGGATCCAGCAAAATTGATTGTAAACAAGCGCACTATGCAACATTTTCGATCAAAAAACTGGACTCCAGTGTCAGTTACTTTCATGACACCATCTGCAAGTCGTGCAGTTGTATACCAAGCGCTAGAATGATAAATGGAAAACTTTTTAATGGTGCAGTGGTGGAAATATGTTCGACTGGGGTTGAAATACTAAAAAAACTTGAGAAGAAGATACATAATAATAAAGGAGCTGCTTTGATTATAGATTACGGTTATGTATACCCCGCATATAAGAGCACTTTGCAATCGATAAAACAACATAAGTATGCTAATTTTCTTGAGAATGTTGGTAATAGTGATATTACTGCACTTGTGAACTTTCAAGCATTAAAAGATTCATTAAAACACGTAGATTGCGAGATTTTAACTCAAAGAGAATTTTTGTATCTTTTTGGCATAAAAGAAAGAACCCAGGCTTTAATGAAAAGTGCAAATGATGAACAAAAGAATAGGATCTTTAGTGAATTCTTAAGGTTGACTGAAAATATGGGCACTCTTTTTAAAGCAATGCTATTGATAGCATAGCTAAAGTAATTTATGTTATTGGGTAAGTTAAAAATATGATATAAATGAGATAGGAGGGAGCTACTCACTATAGGAATAGAGTTGTGCGCGCGACCGAGGGTTTTATACCATTCTAGAAGTGATGTGCGGAAAAGGGGGGATTCGAACCCCCGACATATTTTCATATGTGCACGCTTTCCAAGCGTGTGCTTTAGACCACTCAGCCACCTTTCCATGCTTATTCATAATATTGAAAATTGTACTGCTAAACAATATAAAAACCTGGTATATATGGTTCACCACGAAAATTCACAGTGTTGTTAAACTTGCTTCTGCAAGTTGGAAATGTTTTATTGCAACCTGCGAGTATTGAATATTTATCTCCAGCAAAAATTTGGTATGGAGGCGAAGTAAACAACGTAACTACTTTATTTTTATATTCTTTTACTACACCTTCAAATGCTGTTGAGCCAAAGAATTTTACTACTCCGTGCTTATAATATTCATCACTCTCAGTTAAATTCGTGTCTTCAAATCTTCTTTCGTCTATTACTTTAGTGATTGTACTTATTTTACTAAATTTTTTAGTATCGGCTTTACACTTATCATCGCAAAATTGTGCTCTGCATGCAGGAGAGTATAATTCTGCTATGCTTCTCTCAAGCTTTGCTGAGAGCCCTCTAATTTCAACAATAAATCTTCCACTATTTAATGTCACTTTACCAAAAGTTCCTGAATGTAGATTCATTGTCCCCTGGGTCAAGTCTTTATAATTCACAAGAAATATCTCAATATTTGCAAAGTCGTACTTTCCTGATAAAACATCTTCTTCTTTAATATCACCACTATTTAATATCCCTTCAATTTCTAGATTATCAGTTTTTAAATCGCTGTTTAATATTATACTACTGGCTGTAAATCCACTTGAAGATTTATAGAGTATATTATCAATATTTAAATCTTCATCATAGTCAGTGAATCCCATTACTTCTCCACCTGCAAGCATTAATTTCCAGCACGTAGCAGTGGTAAGTAATTCTCCAGCTAAATGATTTTTTAGTGTGGTTTGCATAGGGGCCTCCTATAAATAATGGTAGAAAAGAAACGGCTGTTATGTTGACTAAACTCGCTTCTTCAGATCTCTATAAAAATTCTCATGCGGAGCAAGGGCAAGAAGTGTTAATTCATTATTTTGTTCATTATAAAAATAAGCTAACAAAGTAAGTTGATTAAAAATAGAGAATTTGTATACACGAACACCTGCAAGGTCACCTGACTTTAGTTCTCCGATACATGGATTATCTTGAATTTGCTTGATAGCTTCTTCAAGTTTAGGTAGTTGATTGTTATGCAGCTTTTTCATTGACCGCTTAAAAGTGTTGGTAAGAAGAACCTTCAAAATTTTGTAGATTTATACTCCTCAACATCACCTGATTTTGCATCTTCGATGCCTGAAAGGATTTCTTTAATGATGTTATAGCTTAGCTCAGGGTTATCTTCAACAACTTGACCAATTTTAGCCCAATGCTCGATTTGTTGTGGTACGGAACGATTTTGTAACATGGAATGAGACTGTACTATTTTCTCAAATTTCCCATCAAGATTTACTGTTATATCCATGATATTGTTACTTCTACTTTAAGCTATTATACCATATATTGGAAATTTTTTCAATATAAAATTTTCATCTGGAAATACACACCACAGTTAACTGTGGTGTGTACTGGCTGGCTAGAAAGAAAACTTCACACCAGTAAGAAGGAGAATTCCTTGGTTAGAAGGTGCCTCTTCTGTTTTACTACCTGCTTTTGTAATCTTATGACTTGCGTTTTGTTTCTCGTTAGTCATAAAATAATGAAGAGCTGCATAAGGAACAAATTTGCTCTTACTGCATGCAGGGGATAGATCATATTGAACACCAAGTGCACCATCGTGAAGCATATCTCCATCATTCATTCTGCTACCAAAGTACGTCAAACTTGTGTAGATATTCTCATATTGATAGCCAGCTCCTACAGTCCAATACATGGTGTCTATACTATCTTCACCAAATTGAGCTTCCAGTCCTTTCATTCTTTCGTTATTATCAGAAAGCGATTCATATTTATCAGGGTCACTACCAGTACCTTTTTTCAGCGTTTTAATATCCTTTGGTTGACCAGATTTGCCTAAGTATGCAAAAGAGGCAGCAAATTTTACGCCTTGGTCTTCATTAATCTTATAATCAGCGCTTACACCCAAATTAACACCCATCAGGTCATTATACTCCACAAATTCCTTATAAAGATGCTTATCTTTACTTGGTTGCTTTGGAAAGCCATACTCACCAACTGCAGAAGTTTTAACTTTCACCTTATGTTTATCAAAGTCATATTCATATGATACGCCAGCGCTTACTATGTGCTCGTAGTCTGGACCGACATGCTTTATCTCTTCTTTATGCTTTATCACCTTAGTACCACCTTTATCCTCCTCAAAAGGAACTGTTTCTTTTACAGTAAACAAACTACTATCATAACGAGGTGAGTAGCTGATACCAAATCTCGCGCCCATATAATTCGGTGAGTAGTAAGCAGCTCTAAACGGCAATGTAGTCATAACGCCTTTGTTATATTTCCCTGCCATACGGAAAGAGAATCTTTCACTTTCACTCGAAAAACTTTCAGTGTAAAGACGTGGTGTTACATAAAATGGAAAGCTTGCAGCGCTTCCTTCTAAGTTCACTTTTCTGAACCAGTCACTATCTGCAGCTCCGTCAACAGTTGCAATTCTCGTTGCATCAATCCTCATCAGAGCCTCAGGCCCAAATTGGTAACCAAGCTTCACGTCACCATATTTTGAGTTAACAAACACATGCGCACTTCTGCCTTTTGCAGCATAAACACCCTGTGAAGCTCCCTTACCTTCGGTCACTGGAACATGAAACTGCACATCAGCACCATAGAGAAGACCTAAATCTTCATTTTTGTTTTCAGCTCTTAAGTGCAATATTGCATCAGCAATCATACCCATATCATTGCTATAGTCACCGATATTTCCTATTTCAGGGAATATTGGATTTGCTCCTTTTGCTGTATCCTCAGTAAAATGATGATAATCTATAGATTTGTCTGGCATAACGTGATAACGTTTATAATCTGTGCCACTTGGCCCTGCTTTACCATAACCTTGAGCATCAACAACACCACCAAAAGTTATTCTTAAACCATCTTTTCCTTGGTTAGTGTCGATAATATCAACCCCACCAACTGAAACAACAGGATTTGCCTTAACTTTTTCCTCTGTATTTTTGTTAACAATTTTTACATCCTTCTTTACATCTTTAGCTTTAATTTTAGCATTCTTAGTTTTAGAACCCTTAGTTTTTGAAACTTTACCTTTTTCTATATTAGAATTCTTAGCATTTAGAGCTTTTGCTTTTGAATCCTCTATAAGCTTTGCTTTTTTCTCATTTGCTAGCCTAATCTCCTCTTTTTTCTTCTGCTCGGCTGCTAATCTTAGCTCCTCTTTTTTCTTAAGCTCTTCAGCTTTTTTTCTTGGATCAGCATTACATATTCTGTCCATCTTTTCTTTCAGTTTTTTATTTGATGTTTTCATAACTTCTGTTTTTCCAGAAGTTTTTGTGCTCTCTTGCTTTTTTATTTCCTTCACACTCTCATCAGGAAAGTCAGCTGCAAAACTGCTGAAAGAACATAAAGTTAATAAAGAAACTAGAGCAGTTCTAGTATAAATAGATTTTTTCATGAAGTGCCCCCAAAAAATTTCGAAATCATTGTCTTAAATGTAAATAATATAAAAATGTTGAAAATTCAACTTAAAGCAACCTTATAACGAAAATAAAAGTAAAATGCAATACCTTAAAAGCAACTTTCTTAATACGCTCAACGTGTATATTAACCAAAATTTAGTACAGAGGTTCGCTTGTTAGTGCATTATAACTCTACTATTTATTCTATGGAAGTAAAATTTTTTTATTCTAACAATAGTTATAGCTATGTTAAAAAAATAAATTATGAAAAACACTATTGACAATAGTATCAATCTATATTATAGTTAAATAAGTTGTTTAGCTGATAGTAGATTGAGGTAGTTATGGATTTTAGTTTTTTACGCAATTGGTTTAGTACCACAAGTACTGGTGCAAGTAGTATAGATTCACAATTAGAACAATCAAGCTCTATTTTAGCAGATGATAGCAAATGTAAGATGAATGATGAATTTATCAATCCTGCTGACCCAAATGAGCCACGTTCTTTACCTTCTGATTACCAAATAGATGAAAGTATTGTAGAAATTGCAGGGTTTAATAAAGAGAAATTATTAGAAATGAGTAATTTCTCTAAAATAAGTTATGGTGATGATGACAATAAGTTAAGTGAAAAAAGGTGCAACACCTTAGCTGAAGAAGTATACAAAACTCGATTTGAAGTTACTAAGGAAGGTTATGAAATTATTCCATCCCCTGAAAAAATGTATAAAACTAGAGCTGAACTTACTAAAGAAGGTTATGAAATCATTCCATTTGGTAATAGCTTTGAAAAAGATGCTGGTCATGTTTTCATAAAGGGTAAAGAAATAACAATAGCTTACCATGGTACTCGCTTAAAACATGGTTTATGGGGCTTAAATGATGTAGTCACTGATCTAAATGCATCTTTTACTACTTCAGAACTTTTACCTGACGGTGGAAGAATTCATCGTGGTTTTTATAATTCGTTTACGGATTCATGGCGTGATCTTTATCGCATTTTGAAATCTCATGCTGAAAAACAAGGGTCAGAAATCAAAGATTTTAAAATCAATCTCACAGGTCACAGTATGGGAGGAGCTGTTGCTAAGATAGCTGCTTTATGTCTTAATAAAACAGAAGGAGCGGAAGATGTTCATGTTGCAACTTTTGGTGATCCAAGGGTTTTTGATCTGATTGCTAGTGAATTTTATAATGAAGCTCTTCAGGAAAAAACCATTAGGGTAACTCAACATAAACAAGATCCAGTGCCAGCAGTATCACCTGGTCTTTTTGGTTATGCTCATGTAGGTGCACAATTAAGAATATCAGCACCGGAAGGATATTCTTTTCATAAAATAGATGGTTATCATGAAGCTATTAAAATAATGGATGAAAGTGATTTCAAGTCAAATAATAACGTATCTCTCTTTTACTATCCCGTTAGGGCATTAAGTCGAATTAACTCTGCAGTTTTAGGTAATGCTCAACATTATGCTGCAAAATTAGGGGGTTATATTTTAGGTGGATCAAACTTCTTTGAGGAAGTGAAAAAAGAACACCAAAATGATAAATTTGAGGTATTGGAAGTTGAGCAAATAGCACATGAAAATTCCCCATCTATTGCAATGGGCGGATAGCTGCCATTATGGAGCAATTGTTAGATTGCTCCATAATATCTATTCATTTAAATTCAATATAAAAGTTTCCACCACAACCATTCCTCTTTAAATTTCTTCAGATGTTCTTTTTTTTCGCACTCTAAAAGCAGCTCTTCCACGCTTTTGTTGTAGCTTTCAGTAGTAATCCTTCCCTGATGATGCATGAACCTTAAGTAAATCAAATAAGTATTAATTACGTCCGTTTCGCAATAATCTCGAATCTCTTGTATTTTGCCGCTATCGTATAAGCCCATAACTTGTGACCCATCAACTCCAATCTTACCAGGAAGATTAAATGCTGCACAAACTTCGTTCATTTTTACTCTCGCAGAGGCTCCAAAATCAGAGAGGGTTTCAAGTAAGTCACAATGCCAATCACTACTATATCTTTGATTATAGCTATTCCATTTATCGCCAGCTTTATGAAAATATTCCGCTTGAATGCCATGGACCATAGCACGATACTTCAGCACTGGTATATCAAAAGTGCGTCCGTTGAACGAAACTAGTCTTGGCTTTTTTTCTGATATGTAGTTAAAAAATCCTTTCACTAGCTCCTTTTCACTGGAATTTAGTGTGCCTCCAGATCTTATTTCTTGCAGTGTAAACACTTCGTAACCGCTCTGATAGCTTATATTACAAAGTAAAAAACTAATAACTATAATTTGGTGAAAAGGCTGGCGCAGAAAAGGGTTTTGCCCGTTTGTTATTTCCAGGTGGTATTTTGTTAATGCATCCCTCTTCTCTTCTACACTACTATTGTCACTAATATTGAGTAAATTCTTGCAGGAATTTACATCTGGTATAGTTTCAATATCAAATACCAATAAAGAATTAAGCATTGCCTATATACTCCTCCGGACGGTCTATCCAAGGTCGCACTTTTACAAACAAAAAGAGATGAACTTTGCACTCAAATAATTTTTCTAGTTCAGCACGCGCTTCGATATTAATTTTTTTAATATTACTGCCATCTTTCCCTAGCACTATTTTTTTATGACTATCTTTCAACACGAATATGATCTGTTTGATGACTAAACTCTTATCTTTTTTTTCCTCAAATTGTTCAGTTATAACAGCTGTAGAGTATGGCAATTCTTCACGCAAGTTCAAGAATAATTTTTCTCTCGTGATTTCTGCTGATAAAAAATTTGTCGAGGAATCGGTTATTTGATCTTCTTCATAAAACCAAGGGCTCACTGGTGCAACTTCAGATAAGTAATTCATCAAATCAGAAAGGCCATCATTCTTTAATGCTGATATCGTAAACACCTTTTCAAATTTATAAAGCAAATTCAGATGCTCATGAGCCATCTTGAGTTCTGGCCTTTTTACCAAATCAGTTTTATTGATAACCAAAATGCATCTGCCTTTTGTGCGCTGCAGCCGCATAAATATAGTCTTAATTCTTTCTATGTTTTTCAAATAATTGCTTACATCAACAAGCAACAAAGTGATGTCATCACCCTTGATTGCTGACCATGCAGATTTGACTAAAGCTTTTTCAAGTTTTGTTTCTGCTGAGAAAATTCCTGGGGAGTCAGTAAAGACAATTTGTGTGTTATTGCATATTGCAATACCCCTTATCTGCGTCCTTGTTGTTTGCACTTTGGGGGTAACAATTGCAATCTTTCTGCCTATGATGCTGTTAATTAATGTAGACTTCCCAGCATTTGGTAAGCCAGCTATGGTTACAAATAAGCATTTTTGTTCTTTCACAAAGGAAATTATAAAGAAAACTGGATGCGAGCGTCAAGCTACTTATATGACAAGAAGTCAGAAAATCCATAGGAGGGTTTGCTAATGAAGGCTCTTAAGTTGACGCCATTGCCAGAACGGATACTTTAAAACAGCTCTTTTCCCTTCTTCCTAATGCTACTTCTCCTTAACTTGACTGCGTATGGAACAGTTAGGTACGAGAAGAAACACAGGAAATATGTTATTTACAAAAATTAACTATCAATTTTATCGGGTAAGTTAATATCGATACTGCTAATAAACCGCCAACCCATAAAACAATAAACCAGAACAACTGCTTGATTTGAGGGTAACGTTTTAACCATAAGATCACTAACTCCTTAATATGTGTGTTCATAACTTGATTTTCCACGAAAGACATAATAGCAATAACCAGTATAAGTTAAAATGATTGGTAAAAGCGGTACTATAACAATGAGCATTAAAGATAAACTTGGCCCAGAAGCAGCTGCATCCAGAATGGTATATTGAAAAGGTATAATCCATGGGTAGATACTAATTCCTAAACCTAAATATCCCATAAAAAAAATAGCAATACTGAGAAAGAATGGACGGTACTCCCGTTTAGCATTCTGGAGATCAAACCACAGCATGAAAAATAGCCAAGATGTGATTAATGGAATAGAAAATAGATAATAAAAATTTGGCATACTAAACCAAAAGTTTTTAATACGTTCATTTAAAAATGGTGTCATTATACTCACTAGTCCCATGAAAATACCTACAAAACCAAGTGTATAAGAAGCAACCTTGCGTGCCCATTCTTGTGTTATATTTTCTGTCTTCATTATGAGCCATGTAGAACCTAAAAGCGCATACCCAAATATCACAGCAATGCCTGTCATTACACTAAAAGCACTTGCCCAATCAAATTGGCCACCAGAAAAGTTGCGTCCGTTTACTTCTACACCATGTATAAATGCGCCTAAAATCATGCCTTGGCAAAATGCAGCACCAAGTGAACCAAAATGAAAGGCATAATCCCATAATCGCCTATATTGTCCTTCTGCCTTAAAACGAAACTCAAAGGATACTCCGCGCACTATAAGGCCAAGCAACATAATAATGATTGGAATATAAAAAGCAGGCATTAATATTGAATATGCAAGAGGAAAAGCAGCAAACAACCCTCCACCACCCAGTACCAACCATGTTTCGTTTCCATCCCAAAATGGTGCAATTGAGCTTATCATGTGATCACGGCATTTATCTGACGGTGCAAAAGGAAGTAAAACACCAACACCTAAATCAAACCCATCCATTAAAACATACAGTAAAACAGCTATGGCAATTAGTAATCCCCAGATTAGGGGTAAATTAATTAAGGAAGAAAAATCAAACATGATTGTTGCCCTTTCCAGATGTACCAGCATCAATCACTGAAGCTCCAATACCGTGTTTATAAAATTGCTCTTCTTCTTTAATGACAGGAATTCCTTTGTATATAAGTTTCAGAATATAGTAACTGCCTGCTCCAAATATAAGGGTATACATAACGATAAATGCAATCAAAGACCATGCAACCTGAGGACCGGTAACCGCAGGTGAAAATGATTCAATTGTGCGCATAATTCCATATACAGTGTAAGGTTGACGGCCAATTTCAGTAGTAAACCAACCTGCGAGCAATGCTATAAAACCAGAGGGCATCATTAATATCCACCATCCATGCAAGAAACAACTTTGAAATAATTTGCCACGAAAGTACTGCACAACACTTACTAACCCAATTATGATCATTAAAATTCCAATTCCAACCATTATACGGAAGGACCAGAATACCCATATTACAGATGGTCTATCTTCCTTTTTCCATTCCTTTAATCCTTTTACTTCTCCTAAAAAATCATGTGTTAAGATCAAGCTGGCAAGATTAGGAATTTTTATTTCGTAGTGATTAATTTCATTTTGCTGATCTGGATAAGCAAACAAAAGTAAGCCAGCCCCTTTTTCGGTTTCCCATATACCTTCCATTGCAGCAATTTTAGCAGGTTGATGCTTTAGAGTATTTAATCCATGCTCATCCCCCACGAACAACTGAAATGGTGCAGCTAAAGCTACCATAATGGTTGCCATACCAAGCATAACTCTTGCTTGAGGAGCATGTCGCTTTTTCCAAAGATAAAATGCTCCCACACCACCAACCACAAAAGCTGTTGTAAGGTAGGCTGCTGTTACCATATGAATAAAGCGATAAGGGAAAGAAGGATTAAAAATAATCTCTAACCAATTGGTTGGATATAAGAGACCATTCTCACCAATTGAGAATCCAGCGGGTGTTTGCATCCAACTGTTGGCTGCAATAATCCAAAAAGCTGAAATAAGCGTTCCTACTGCAACAATACAAGTAGAAGCAAAGTGCATACGCGGACTTACTCTATTCCATCCAAATAGCATAATACTCAAAAAAGATGCCTCCAGAAAAAAGGCTGTTAAAACCTCAAAGGAAAATAGAGGGCCGAGAACATTGGCTATGCGGTCAGAAAAAATCGACCAATTGGTACCAAGTTGATATGACATTACAACTCCAGATACCACTCCCATGCCAAAAGCAACGGAAAAAATTTTGATCCAGAATTTATAAACATCACGGAAACGTGTATCACCAGTCTTAAGCCAACACCACTCCAAAAAGGCTAGAAAACTTCCAAGTCCGATCGTGAAAGCAGGAAATATAATGTGAAAGCCTATTGTGAAGGCAAACTGAATTCGAGCTAGCAGCACAGAACTAAATTCAAACATTTTACCCAATACCCATGTATTACAAATAATAGCCAAATCTACCTATAATTCAATCTATTTTTTCACAAAATATTTAGCAAAAACTCCATACCAATTAGCACCACAAAAGTTTTAATTATTCACTTTCCCCAAAAATAGTACCTACCTTTGTGAGAACGCATTGCGTAAAAATAGGTTGTGAAAATAGAAATGTAAAATTGTTGCAACAAAGCTAAGCAAATTAGTTCATATGTGAACTTGGTTAAAATGAGCTAATATAGCTGACTTTGTGATATAGTAAAATTACTATAAAGAAAAGTTCGAACGTGTTGTTTGGAAGGTGCACTTACAGTTTTACTTGTAATCATCTGCTTTCCTCTCTATTAAAGGTTTTACAAACAATCTTGTCCAAGATGACCATTGTGGACGTCAGTTCCCTTTCAAGCCAGGTAACGTTTAAACCTGTATCTCATCCATTACAGCTGAGCATTCACTTTTTCCACACTCCCAATCCCACATACCCGTCAGTCTTTCTCGCGATCAACCTTACCATGTATAAAAAATACTCAGAGATATATGGGGTTTCCGTGTTCCACTTATTAAACTACATACGGGTTAGGATCGATCTACTACACCGGTGGCATTTATGTTTGCGTATCAAATGCATTCAGTTTGATAACCAGCCACTTACCTTTTGGTTCAAGCCTGTCAGTGTCTTTGGCTTGTTCAACTTAACGGTGCTTACAATCATTCACTTACGTTATCCATACTGTCCAACCCTAGCCCCCGTGCCAACTTGACACTTGTAGCATCGTTCTTTCTTCACAGATCGAACTTCTCCTTTTCAGGCGGGTTCGTTGTCCTAAACGCTTTGCACAAGGCATTACTGCACTTATACAGTTTAGTAGGGTACAAATGGCAAAACACTCGGTTTAGTCAGGGTAAACAATTTAACAAGCGACTTTTCACGTCGCACAAAGGCAAAGTCGTTCTTAGGATCGAGAAACTTAGAAGTAGCCATAGCTAAAGTGCTTAGAAAAGATTAATAATTATACACTATTATTAACAACTATTCAATCATATTTTAAGCTTAACTTGATACTATAAACTGTGTCAAGCTGCCGCCTTGCCACCTCCTAGCACATTCCCATTTACGTTTTGCGCTTCTTTCGTTTCATCCATTTTAGTACTAGGTTTTAATATGCTATATGTAATACCACCAA
>JAODFX010200347.1:0-15005 GCA_027580035.1 Dorylogaster longipes
CGATCCATCCATCCATCCATGTTGTGCATCCTCGCCAACACGCTCGCCGACGCCAAAATGGCGCCGAAACAATTGAGCGTAATTAAAGTTAACTTGCAACGAGCGATTCGTCCTTCCAGTCACCTCCATTTGTGACGCAAACGTGTAATTGCTACTAAAAGAACGGCATGCGCGCTTCGCGGCAAGCAATTAAATTTTAACAATTGCGATTTGAGCCGATTCGCCTACAATAAAGGAATGCGTTGAGGGCCCGATGGTGAAAGTCCAATAATGTCTGCTTCGAACGTTGCATTTGCAGGCTTAAACGACGCGTGTCCTGCGGGACTCGTGGGCGAGTCGTCCACGCTGATGCTGACCTTGTTGAACACGCTGCTGGCCGCAAAATGTACTTTTCAGGGGCCGGAAGCGTACCCGAAGAACGTCGCCAAGGAGCTACGTGACGGCGATCGCTACGATATGATCGTCGTGGGGGCGGGCAGCGCCGGCTCGGTGGTTGCCAACCGCCTGAGTGAGAACCCCAAGTGGCGCGTGCTACTCCTCGAAGCGGGTGGCTATCCCAACGCGGATACGCAGGTAACTTGCCTGAAATCGTACCTAATGTTGGTAAGAGTGTCGTAATGGATGTGCAGATTCCAAACCTTTACTTTGGCGTGCACGGAACGGATAAGAACTGGCTGTACGTCCTCGAGAAGGTGAACACCTCCTGCAGGGGATACGTTAACGGCCAGTGCAAGTGGATCGCTGGCAAACTGCTGGGCGGCACATCCAGCACCAATACGATGCTATACGTGCGTGGTTTCCCGCAGGTAGAATGGCATACCTGGATCAAGAAACTTTAGTTAGTAAGTTATTTGTAGGACTATGATGGATGGTCGCAGGCAGGCAATCATGGCTGGGCGTGGAAGGATGTAATGCCTTACTTCCTCAAGTCGGAGAATGTGACGTGGACGCGTTACTTTGGGAGCGCACAGCATGCACGCGGTGGTCTGCTGACGACGTCGTACCAGCGCAGCGACTTCCACGTGCGCAACATTCTGCTGGAGGCGGCGCAGCAGCTGAACATGTCAATAATCGCCGACGATGAGGGCGCACGTTGCGGCTTGCTGGAGACGCTGATGACGGTGCGCGAGGGGCGGCGTGCAAGCACTGCCACCGCCTTCCTCGCCACCACGAGGAGGCGCAACCTGGAGATCGCAACGGACGCGCATGTTGGCCGTGTGCTGCTCGACGAAGAAGCGCGTGCGAACGGCGTCTTCGTGCGGTTGCGAGGTCGCACTCTACGTCTGTACGCCGACGCCGAAGTGGTGCTCGCTGGTGGTGCCGTGCAGACTCCTCAGCTGCTGCTTGCTTCCGGTGTCGGGCCACGACGCCATCTGCACGCACTTGGCGTGCGACTCGTAGTGGATGCGCCCGGCGTCGGTGAGAACCTTCAGGACCATCTCGCCACCTTCCTCCTGCTCGTGCAGCTCGACGCCGCTGCCGAGGCGCATCTCAAGTCGCCGCTGGACGCCGCCTACGAGTACTTCACCACAAGCGGTGGCCACTACGCCTCCGGTGGCATCACAAACCTCGTGCACTTTCTGAACGTTGCCAACGGCTCTACGCCCAACCTGCAGATCCACTTTATGGAGTACCGCATGCGCGATGACTTCCTACTGCCCAACATGCTCACGGGGATGGGGTTCAACGAGCAAGCGGGTCGCATCGTCCGCGACGCCAACCGCCACTCGGTGCTCTTCACTCTCGCGCTGACGCTGCTCTATCCGGCGAGTCGGGGCCGCGTGCGGATGGCGAGCGGCGGAGACGCGTTCGCGACGCCACGCATTCGCTCCGGTTACTTGACGGACGCCGCTGGTGCCGACGTCGACGTCCTGGTGCGCGGCGTACGCTACGCCCAGCGCATTTTGCGTACGCCTGCTTTCCGCCGATTCCATGCACGCTTCCTCCGTTACCCGACCGCCTCGTGCGATGCGCTCGCCTACGACTCGGACGCCTTCTGGCGCTGCTACCTGCACGACTACGCCGGTAGCATCTACCACCCGGCCGGCACGTGCAAGATGGGGCCGCGCACGGACGCGTACGCCGTCGTCGATGAGCGCCTCCGCGTGCACGGCGTGCGCCGATTGCGCGTCGCAGACTGCAGCATCATGCCGCCCATCGTCGGCGGCAACACCCTTGCGCCGGCCGTCATGATCGGCGAGAAAGCTGCGGATATGATCAAGCAGGACTGGGGTGTACCCATGGACCCACTGCCCAACTACACCCCACCCCACCACAACGATCCTTAAACAACACAGCACATTTCGAATAACATTCTATTGGAAATCGTCTACCATCAAAACCAGTACAACGCACGTTCGCGTGGCATTGCGCAAACCCCCCAACGCTACACGCTACTTATAGAAAATACTACGCAAGGACTATCAATGTGCGGAAGAGTCAATCGAAAGATTGTGCATTGCGCGTTTTGCTGCGTAGCAATAAATCAATTCGCTAGGCGCGCGTAGCTTTTGAGCATACTACTTGAGAACAGTTAGAAAGTGCGCACGCTGCGTCAATCAGCGTGCTCGCGCTCATCATCGCTCAGCTTCGGCTTGGTCGCATTCGCGTAGAGCCGTATCAGCGGGCCATAGAGGAAAAACCATGGCACGAAGAACCAGATGCCAATGTAGTCCATCGCACGGAAGACGGGCCAGTAGCGGTCGACGCTGAGGAGCGCAAACGGCGCAAAGCACCAGCCCATGAAGACGAGCGTGTAGACTCGCAGGAGAACGTATCTGGCCGTTTGCACCCGCGACGACTCAAAGTGCTTGCGGAGATGTGGATACTTGTCGAAAATCGCATGAATCTGTGAGAAGAATGGGACCGTAATCGAGAAATGAGTCGCCAGCACCACTTACGTCCTTCTCCATGTACATAACGATGAACTCGAAGAAGAAGGAGACATAGTAGCCGCTGTGGAAGCCATGCCAAACGGCGAGAAAGGCTAACGAGAAGAGCTGGCTAAGGTAGCGATTGCCAAGGAACTTGAGCCTCTTGTAGGCGTACTGCGCGACCCAGTGATTGGTGTTGGTGTTGAACGACTGGATGTAGTGGTTGAATTCGGTGCAGGTCTCAAAGCGCGCGATGTCAACGTTTGCGACGCCGTCCCAGCGCGTGTTGCCCTGCGCGTCCTTGCCGTTGTAGGCGACGCCGAGCATGATGCACGCGCCCTCGGCGAGCAGCCAGCACGCGATGTACTTGTAGAGGCTGGCGCGCCCCCACACGCCGAGCAGCAGGGCGCGCTTCCAGAAGGGGGCGGCGGCGAACTCCGGCGACAGTAGGTAGTCGTCGGGCACGCGCCAGATGATCACCTGGTGGAGTGCCATGTAGCCGACGCCGAGCAGCATGCGCTTGCCGCCGGCGACGAGCGACGCCGGTGGCCGCGCCTTATCCGGCCCACCGTCGCCCTCGCTGAACTCGCCGGCAACGAAGCTCTGATAGCGGCGCATGTTAAAGTGCGGCCCGATCAGGTAGCTCGCCGGGAAGAGCATGTGCGCGCAGTACTCCGCCAGTGTTGGACGCGTCCTCAGCGCTACGAGCTTGTTCTGCTCGCCGAGCGTGTCCTCCGGCTGGTTGCCGTCGTACAGGTCAAAGGAGAGCGCGATCAAGCGCAGCACTAGCACGCACTGCGGCATCGTCCAATTGATGTCGTAGTGGTCCGTACTTGCATAATAATAGCCTACAATGTAACACACCATCTTACTTACAAACCCATTACTGCGTACTGTTATAAGCACAGACCTATCAGCAAGTAGGCTATGTTGAAGAAAAATGTTATTAAAACGCATCTTGCTGTTCCTCGAAAGATGACTAGCGTGAGGAAGGAGAAGATGATTGTGAATACCGAATGCAGACACTGCCAGCCGTAGTTGAAGAAGCCAAATGACAAACCAGTCGTGATGAAGAACCAATGTTGGATTTTTGCTGGCTTGCCATAGATGAAAGTTCGATGGGCAAATGCCAAAGGGTAGGCTAAAAGCAAGCATTTATACAACGGCTTCGTACGATTCCAGCGAAATGCATCACCTGCAAACAGTGTAAGCAGAAGTCGAAGAGCTGGTTCTGAAATGCCCACATTCTGGCTGAACGAAATGATGTATCCCGTAGGAAGGTCGGCATCAACAACGGACGCTTCCATCCTCTTGTAATAACTCTAGCAACGATTGAGAACGGAAGTCTTACGGACCAATTTCGTGACTTGCGTGTTTAAAGCAGCCAGTGATGCGCCAACTAGTTAGTACACACTGCACATAAGCAGATTTCGTATATATGTGCATAGATTTTTACCACGCTCATCACGATTACTTAGTTTACCATCATTTCCATCATGAATTTCGACAATCACCGCCACACGATGAGCACGATAATTTTGCGTAGCTCGTCTACCAAACCAAGTGGGAGGCTGCAAATCAGCTGAGTTTTGAACGTTGACGTTACGACCGTTGCGACTGTCACGTACCTGGTGCGCGCAAATTCGCAATCCGCACACACATGCATAGGTAAAATATGTGTGTATATATATGCAGCCTTGGTAGGCAATCGAGAGACAACCACCGAAGACATAATTTGAGAGTTTGAAACTTCCTAACTTTACGCTAACGACGCTAACTTTGCAACACGGACAGCACATGGCTAGGATAAGATGCCCGGTATCTATAGTTACCTATTTATTTATATTTTAAGATGTATATTTGGATTTTGTTCTGCACATTTAGGTAAGGATCGAAGATTGCGCAAATTCGTAGCTGTCTCGTGATGCATGCGGCAAGCTTGCAATTGAAATTCAAACAACTGATGTAAAGCTACTCAAGCCGCAACTCGTGAAGCCACAGATCGCGATTGAGTAGCGATTTGCTGGCGACACGGTGCGCGCGCTGCTGACCCACTGTGGGTGATTTATAGCACCTCGCCAAGTAATCCAAGCCGTTCGAGAGAGTTTTGCTTAGACGACGACGACGACGACGTCGGTGACAACCATCATGGTGAATACAGGCTCGACTGCAATCGCATCGTTCGTCAAGGGGCTCTACTACGATGAGTTCAAATGGTGCGTGCACGATTTGGCATGCTTAACCTCAAAATCGCATCTCTGGCTATGTTTTGCAGGTCGATTCTGAAGAGCGTTGGAATCTTCGCGCTCGGCGTGACGTTATCAAAGCAGTGCCATGGCGTCGAATTATTTGTACCGAATGCTTAAACCATTTGAAGCAACTGCACACTTTCTCCCAAAGCCAGTTGCCAGTTAAAATTTAATGATGGCATGTGCACTCCCTTTTTGCAATATTTTATTACTTTGGGCAAAAATTGTTTGCTGTTCTAGTGTTTGCATTGTTAAACAGCAGAAAGGCATGGTAAAGTGTTGTACGTTTAGGTAATTAACATCTGTAAACTTTATGCTTCTGATAAATTCTTTTCCATCATATTAAGTGTTTGAAGTCATTTACATTAAATATATCTAGCACAGATTTTACTTTCATTAACAGTTTTTAAGCTGTGTGCAAAATATTATTGTACCATATTTTAGTTGGTGCCATTGGTGCAATATAATTAATTTGGGTGGGTGAAAAGTTGTGCAAAGTATTGTGTGACTTTTAAAACCTTGAAAATGTATTGCGCAAACGGAAAAATATTGTCATAACTGCGTGAGAACATGTATGAAAAGAACAGATGTTAATAGATTGCGCAATAATATTGTGCGTCTCTGGGCTGCTCTTTAACTACCATCAACAACCACCAAAAACAAATGCACACCGATCGATGGCGAAAAGAAGGTCCGTCAAGATATTGCGCAATAATATTGTGCGTCTATTCGCGTGTTTGCACTCGCTCGTGCAAGCAAATCAATACGCGCTGGCCGCCGTCTGTCAACGCCGGCTCCGGCTGGCCTCGTTTCCCACCACGCACGCCTCGTCGGTGTACGATGTGGTCGCAATTAGCGCATCGTTGGCTGGCACGCAGCGACAATAAACGCGCTGGCACGGACTACGATGTCGCTCTCGCTACGACCAAACATGCGGATCACGCTGCTGCTGCTGCTTCTTTTGCCGCTGGTAAGCAGCTGCGTCGCAACCCGCATGTGCGATGGCCGCGCTCTTGAATCACTCGCTGCTTGCAGGTCGCTGCCAACTATTGTGAATTCGGCCTCTGCGACGACGAACAACAGTACTGCTGCGGCAAGAACAAGTGCTGCAGCAAGAGCAGCAATCTGTGGTTCTTCTGGTACTGCACATGGCAACCCTAGCTGGCATAACAAAGTCAATCGATGTGCTTGTTCTAGGGCTGGTATTCTAGTTGTGGTTTTCATCCTTGTTGTGCTTGCAATCTGCAATCGTAAGCCACAGAAAGACTCACATGGGCCCTATGAAAAGCTGCAAACTTCTGACTTTGTTGAAGAGGCAACATAGGGCTATGCGCTATGATGGAATTCTATGACTGACTTATTTACAAAATCACGTTTTTAAGAATGTATATTTACATGTGATTGGTTTCATGGCAAGCTGAAGCTATTCACGATACTGGAACATGATTCACAGGGAAACCATGAGAATGTAAGACAGTTACCACAATGCCAAATCATTTCTTATTCTCAATTGTGTACCAGTGCTCTCAAGTTTGAGTGATTTTAGTTTGCAAAGATTAATGCAAGAATCTTTTAGCATGCAAGTCTGTGATAATGTGCAGTTGTATAGTTACATAGTCATCAGTGATAGTGCAATGGCAGCATGGAGAATGATGGACTCAGTTCAAAGGCAAATTATTTAATATTGATAAATATTACTTAAGATACAATTATTCAAGTTTAACCCCCTCATAAACCATAGGCACATTTATTTCACAAGATTTGAAAATGAAGCCATGCAAAAAGTATTTACTAGAATGTTTGTAAGCTCATCTTGACATTTCATGTTCTTGTTCTGTTCAAATTATAGTCTCAAATGAGGCAGAAGATGAGGTGCATCACTTCATGTTGTCTCGCGTCTGCTGTTGCTCATAAATAGTGTCTTGCATCTTCAAATTTCTCTACAACTTGAATTTGCAGTGCATAGCAAAAATGTCATCTACAAGAAACTATTCAAAACAGAAGGGAATTAAAATACACCTAAATATGAAGTATTTTTCTTGTAACAGTTGTAACATCCTAGGTCCTACTACGTGTGACTAGTCAACGTTACCATAGGAGACTGAAACAGCAAGATGGAAAAGGTCGTTAACGGCGATTTTGCGTGCGCAAAGCTGCGTCGTTACCTTGTCAGGGTGATCTCCGGCATGCCTTGGTCGGCGCCTTTTCGGAAACCTGTAATCGAAACGAAGCGCTTGGACCCCCTCGCCAGCAATTTGAGGTTATACCACCTACCCAGGTACAGCACCGTGGGAATGAAGCCGTAGTGGAACAGCGTCTTGCCGATGTTGATCACCATCGAGAGGCGCTCCTTGGTGTCCTCGCTGAACATTTTGGAGGAAGGAATTTATTCGATGCGGTCAAAGCGAGAACGACGAAAGGTATTGCTGCGGGCGCACCGTGTATAGCAACAATCAAGAGCGCATGCGGCAGTGCGATAAGCAGCCGTCAGAATTTTGTTTTCCACCGCTCACTCGGTGCAAGCCGCTTCTTAGTATTTTGTTTGAACGCGAATAAAAGTTTCAAATTTCACACTTTCAGAATGCGATAGTTATTATAGTTCTCCGCACCACTTTTGTATGTTTTCTAAGCAAAATATCATTTGATTGGAAATTTAACCTGCAAATATCATCAAGTCCTAGTCGTCGTCGATGTGTAGGTAGCGCAAGTAGAAACTTTGGAAACAATTGGAAACAGTATCAGCAATGTTTGGTCCGTTATATTTTGCCGAAGAAAAACATGAAACATCATCGGAGGCTGCCACTTGTCTGTTATGCAGTGAACTTTTCAATCTAAATGAGGACATTGATAAATTCATGAAACACTTGTTTGAGACACATGATTTGGTTGTTGAAGACATGCAGAAGATTCCCAAGCTGGCAAAGTATGTATGTTTCACATGCTAGGAGCACACACATTTATACATGGAACTTATTGCCTTTGCCTAGCTATGTGGATTATTGGCGTGGCAAATTCCAAGTGAGTGAGCTCTCATCGATTGTTCCATCAATTGATGTTGATGTGAATGTGGATGAGGGAAGTACAACAAAGAAGAAGTACTTCCTGCTGAGCACGCTGATGAAGGAGGATAAAGAGGTGCGTCAGCGCCTGCGGCTCGAGCACGTGATGGAGCGACAGGAGTTTGAGCGTACCGACGAGAACTATGCGCAGGCGTGCCTGTTCTGCCGGCTGGAGTTTCGCGGCGTGCGCGGTGACTTCCTCGCGCATCTCGCCGCCGCGCACAACATGCACCTGGGCAATCCGGCGAACCTCGTCTTCGTCGACGAGCTCGTGCAGTTCGTCAAGTTCAAGCTGTGCACGCTCTGCTGCATCTACTGCGAGAAGACGTTCCCGGACCGCACCGTGCTCAAGGAGCACATGCGCAAGAAGCAGCACAAGCGCATCAACGCACGCAACCGCAGCTACGACAAGTACTTCATCGTCAACTACGTCGACGGCGATGAAGAACGCGAGGAGGCGGTGGTGGAGCCGGCAGACGGCGAGCATCGCCGCAATTCGGACGGCGAGTACGCCGATTGGACCGAAGGCGATATGCAGCGCATCAATTGTTTGTTCTGTGCGGCGACCGCTCCCGATATTGGCCGACTTTGCATGCACATGCAGTCGGCGCACCGCTTCAACTTTCCCCAGCTGACGGCGCACCTCGACTTCTACCAGCGCGTCAAACTCGTCAACTTCTTGAGGCGACGCATGTTTGAACGAATGTGTCCGACGTGCGATGCATCGTTTACGGGCATCGAAGCGCTCCGCGACCACATGAAAGAGAACTCATGCTGCGTCTTGCCAGACAATTGCAAGTTTGAACAACCTGAGTAAGTACACTTTGGTGATCAGAACATTCAGATATTTCAATATGCTTTGCATTGGGAATAGGGATAATCAGGTGAGCAATTGCTACTTCCAGATATTACTTTCCAACCTACGAGAACGATGCGCTATTATATTACCTGGAGGAAGTGGAGGATTAGAATATACATCATACAGCTGGCAACATGTAAAATAGCACTACATCTGTAAATGCACTAAAAACTTCTATATTTCACAGCATTCTTTGTCTGCACATACATTTCCTTGTCCCATTGCAGTGTGCTTCCATTTTGTTTCAAAATAGATCAATCTGAGTAAGTATTAATTTACTCTCCTATTTCAAAGTGAAAATGCAGGAATATACTATTTATATAGTTAATATTTACATTTCTACGTTAATCTAAACTGGAATTGAAATCACTTTGTTGCTGTTGTTATATTTCAAATATCCTTGACCGACTGAACACTGCATTCCTCTACGTCAAAAGCAGCTGATCGATTAAGCAACCAAGCGAACGCACACGTTTACAACGGCAACTGGTTGCTGTTGTTGCGATTTGCAACGATTGCGTAAAATACATTCAGCTCGTATAAGTCTATAATCCTTGACGATATCCTTGCAATCGTAACGCGAGATAAATGGTGGCATTATGTCGGTAGGCATGCAATCAAATACGCTGTGGTTGTAGATGACGATTCGTCCAATTGAGGAAGCTGACAAGATAGCGCGCAAAGTGCGTGGGCGGTGATTGTTGAAGGCTGGAAGTGCTGGAACGGCAATGACTTAATGCGCGTGGCTCCTGTTCGATGTTTACATTCGGTAAACTCTCCGTGCACTATCTGAAGCGCACCACGTCCTCGCACTCCAATGCATCGTCGTCGCGCGACGATGATAATCTCTACCTGATCATCGAGGACAAGAACCAGTTGCTGCTCCACGACGACGACTTTGAATTGATGAAGGGAATCATGGGTGACGCTCAGAACAATCAACAGAGGTGAACAGTAATTGAGCAATATCTACAAGATGCTTCATGTTTTGCAATAATTTGTAGAAAGGGCTTCCTTAAGGGTCTGCTAGAGACCAACAAATGGCTTCTCTTCTTGCTGACAACTGGTCTCATGGTGTATTTCACCGTTTGGCTGATGTTTTTCCATGTCTCTGGTGATGGGCTCTACTATCCGATTGATAAATTCCCCAAACGTTAGCATTTGGTAGTTGATGTCCTGGCTCTTACAAAGTGTGTTGATTGCAGGCATACCGGAGCAGTGGGTGAACCGTGCGGTTGTGTACAATACGCACGAGTTGGACGAGTACTCAAATTACACAATCATTCCTCCAAATAGCAAAACCCTGCTGCCCGAAGATACAGACAAGCCACCATTGGCAAATGCAAGCAAGCTGGTGTGCTACTACAACTTTCCCGCAGCGAATGATTCGCTGCGACAACTGCGCGCTGTCGATATTGAGCCGCATCTCTGCACGCACCTCAATCTCGCCTTTGCAAGCGTAATCAAGGCGAAGATCCACCTTAGCGACGAGCAGCTGCAGGTTGTGGGCGAAGTGATGCAGCTGAAGGCCGTGAACAAGAAGTTGAAGGTGTTGATCAGCGTTGGTGGCGCTGGCCAGGACGGCGGCTTTGCTGACATGGTTAAAGACCACGAGGGTCGCAAAACGTTCATCCAGAGCATCCTCGAGTACGTGCGAAAGTACAAGTTCGATGGCGTCGATCTCGACTGGGAGTTTCCGGGCACGAACGCGAATCCGAAGGCGAAGCAGCGCATGCACTTCACGCAGCTGCTGCACGAGATCCGCAGTGAGATCAACCGACAGGAGCATTTCAAATTCCTCCTGAGCGTCGCTGTTGCGGCGCCCGTCTTTATCGTTGATATCGCCTACGATGTCAGCTATATGAACGAGTAAGTAGTGAACGGTGGCGGAATGCAAGTGAGATGTGTTGAGCTGGTCGCGTTGCAGCTACGTGGACTACGTGAACCTGATGAGCTACGATTACCACTTCTACACGAAGCTGACGCCGTTCACCGGCATGAATGCGCCGCTGTACGCGCGCGACATCGACATCGGCTACTTCAGCACGCTGAACATCAACTACACGGCGCACTACTGGCTGTACAAGGGGCTCGCGCGCGACAAGCTCGTCGTCGGGCTGCCGACGTACGGGCACAGCTTTCGGCTGGTGAACGTGTTCAACCACGGCATCGGCGCCGCCGCCGACGACTACGGCACGCTGGGCGCGCGCGGCTTCGTCGGCTACGCCGAGCTCTGCGTCTTCCTGCGCCGCAATCGCATCGCGCCGATGTTCGACGTCGTCACGCGCAGCCCGTTCGCGACGCGCAACCACGAGTGGGTGGCGTTCGACGACCGCCAGAGCCTAACCTACAAGACGGAGTTTGTGCGTGCGCAGCGCTTCGCCGGCGTCATGGTCTACGCGCTCAATGTTGACGACCACGCCGGCGTCTGCGACGCGAACAGCACCACGCGCTTTCCGCTCACGAAAATCATCAAGTACACGCTAACGAGCTGAGCGAGATTACCTGCGAGTATTTTAATGTGATACCCAATCATATGCAGTATTGTTGTGTATTTGTAACTTATTCCACTTGTCTTTAGGTACATGTTATCACATTTTTGTTTACTTATGCATCGATCTCTTAATATGCAGTGCCAAATTAGAGATGTAGTAATGCATGCCAATTACAGCCAATATTGCAAAACAATAAGTTTGGACATAATTTGCTCTTCTCTCTCATAACAAAATGCTCTCCAATAGCTCAAAGATTCGCCACATTGTCGTATATCGTATAATGAAGTTCAACTTATGTTTGAGGTTGAAGTCCTTGCTGTCCTTCTCAGCATAACTCTCAAGCAGAATGAGGAGAGTGTAGTTTGAGCAGTCTGTGTGCCCAGAACCATAGATGCCAATGTAGGCAGGTCGCTTAATATCCTCAGTGAGCTCTACTACATCTACGCCACACGATGTCGACGCCAGGTCGTGCTCGTGCGGCTTGTACCCCGGTCTTCGCTTGGAAGCGACATAGATATCAGCATCACCATGCCTATGGGATATAGCAATATGTAGCATGGGATGTGAATGATGAGTGAAATACTCACGTTGAGATGAGCTTCAGTTTAAATCGACCCTCATTGTGAAAACTGTAGTAGCTGAAGTTCTCCCTCGCGATACTATCGCTTATATACTCCAAATAGTGCTCCTCAAACTCGAAGCCGAAAATGTGATTCACACTCTTGTAGAGGTTCTTCATGAAGAGCAATAGAAGAAGTACACTGAGCAGTTGCTTGAGGAACATTTTACGGCTGATGGAAGTGCGACATGCTGGGGACGATATTTAATTATTCATGCGTTAATGCGTCTTTTATTTCCCTAGAAATGTTTTCTTTTTAGGTTAACCAAAACACAGGTTGCATTTATAAGAGCTGCTTTCGATCGTGCTAGTGATTCGTAATCGTTTGACCAATAAATGGGGGAAGAATTGCAATGATTCGTGCCCCTCATAGAGGGCAACATCTGTTGTCTTGTCTTGATAGCTTTCAATAATAGAAAATCTATGCAATATTCGTATTTATAAATGTATTTTGCAATTTTTTTGTAGACATTTTCTCACTTTTCTGGCATCATTTTTCTTCAATAATGTTTTATGCTGCTGCTGCATGCTGTTGTTATAATCGGCTAACATTATGCTAAATGTCTTTTCCATCTTTCCTATCTGCACAGAAAGGTGCATGCGCACCGTCCTGCCTAGTGGAATATAGCGTGTGTTCGCATTCGTGTTTCTCGCCAACAAGAGTTCAGCTCGGATATGCCAATAAGTTGTTTTAACACCGTCTTCACTCATCGATCGGTCTGTTTTCGCGTCTCCAGCAACATAATTCACAACGTACAACAAAAGACACTTAATAACAAAAAAATACAATGACCGTAAACGTACGAATCGGGCGTCGGAACCACACGCTCCATCCATATCTTCCAAGTTTACGTTCATTTCCCCAACAACAGGAAAAGAATATCCAGCAAATTAATCTTAGCCCTGCTTCATTTCAGTGTTGTTTGGTGTTTTCGTGTGTGTGTGTGTGTGTGTGTGTGTGTGTGTGTGTGTGTGTGTGTGTGCGTAAAAAACAAAAGAAGAGAAAAACAAAAATTGTAACAAATTGTAATCAATGTAATATTTCGTGTTGTGTATGTTGATCAGCTTGAACGTTTTACAGTGTTTCTTCAACCTCATAAATTTTAATTGTAATTCTATCCGTTTGCAGAGTGATTTCCCTTCGGCCGGCGCTCACTGTAAACTGTTCACTTGCTGCTGATGTGGCTGCTGCTGTTGATTCAATGATTGGTGTTGCAACGCTGTGTCTTTTACATGTTTCTCTACCTGCAACACAGGAAGCGGAGGATGGGTAAGAGACTGGAGACGAGGCAAGCACACAAGCACAACTCACCACTTTCGTAATGTATTCGTATTCCCGGCTGGTGACGTTCCCTCGCACGTTCTCCAGCTGATACGGTGGCGATATCGTCACCTTGTCGAAGACGATGATGTCGTTGTTGTTCCACCGCACCTCCTTGATGGTCTTGGCGATGGCACGGAAGAGGCGCTGCCCCTCCGGCGTCACGTTCGACGACATCTTCGTCAGTAGCCGCTTCTTCTCCTCGACCTGATTGCGAATTCGTGTATTGAGCTGCAAGCAGATGTCACAATGCACAAATGCGTTTGAATGCGAACAAGCTGATGGTGGTGAGAGAGAGTGTTGTACCCGCTGCAGATTTAAGGACACTGGCATATCGGGCGCGGTGGCAGTCTCCTTCTTCACCTGCAGCTCCTTGACGAGGGCCAGGTTGACAAAGTGCACGTCGTTGAGGCCGGCGGCGCCGTTCGCCGCCGGCGCGCACTTGAGGATGAGGATCTTCGTGTGCAGATCGAAGGCCATCACTTCGCCCTCGATCTCCTTGTTGTAGCAGGTGCGGCACCACACGGTGCTGCCGAGCGTGAAGCAGTCGGAGACGCCCGCCATCGTCGAGGAGGTCGCGCGCCCACCGCGCTGCTGGAGGCGCTCGACTGCTGCGCGCCGCCGCCTGCCGCTATCCGCATGCACCGCCGCTGCTGGTGCTGGTGGTGGCTGCCACTGTTGATGCCGCCGCCGCCGCCGCCGCCGTCGTCGCTAGTGCTGCTGCTGCTGCTCTTCCTGCTGCGTCCGCAGCCGCCGCCGACGCCGCCGCTGCTGGCTGTGGTGGTGCGCGTCGTTGTCGGTGCCGCCTAGTGCCGCCGCCGCCGCCGCCGCACGTCGCCTCGCGATCGCTCCCTGTACGTGCGGTGCGTGCGTGCGCGCGTCGTGTGTTGTACACAAGATTAACGAATACGGGAAGAGCCGACGGACTTGGTGCTGCGCATCTGTCATTTGTGCGACGTGCGCGTTTGACATTTCTGACTTTGGGGACTTTTACGCGCAACGGGCATACCAACCATACCAAATATTCCAATCATACCAACCATACCAACTATTATTCCTACGCTATTACTTACATGCTTTTCCCGTTATTAGGCACTAGTCATGCTCATGTTAATGATTCTTATCGTAAGTTTAATTATGAAAATTTCGATTCTTATTGGAAAACTGAGGGTTTTGAAGGTTTTGAACGTTTTGAACTTATCATAATGAGCATTGGACCGTTGGCAACACTGCTTCCTCTATATTCCATAAGAGTTTTGCCGCCGATTATACGATTGCTTCCTTCCTTCTTACCTTCTTGAAGAGTAACAAATTTCTCCACCGGTAAATAGATACTTTTTTTATATGTATGTACAATGTGGCAGTAACAACATTATAGTTTAGTAAACTTGGCTCTTTTGCGTCTTCCCAAGTTGGCACATCAACCAACTGTATATCAGTCATGCCAATTGGCTAAACTTCTGTGTCCTATTTGACTATACTTACTGCTGACTAGTATTCTAGTATTTTAACTTCTTGGTAAACTTTTAG
>JAODFX010200457.1:0-15210 GCA_027580035.1 Dorylogaster longipes
TTAACTTCAATTAGTATCGGTTTATTAAGTTTGCATACAAGGTGGAGCCATGAAATACATATTCATCTGATGGCAAATATGTAATAAAAAGAGTTGCTGGTTACACAAGGAAATTGGCAATTGGCCGAAGTAACGGCAACTTGTGCATACGAATATCGTCAAATGAACTTTGTATAAAATCGTGAAATATTAACCAAACTTCCAGCCACCAACCGATCAGCAGGAAACAGTAATAACCTACAACAGCATCAGTTTGCATCGATGATCAACGCAAATGAACATAGATTCGTTCCGAATTGACAGTAAGTAAAGCAATAAGTTAAAATAAATGCCCGATAGGTAATAAAGATAACTAAAAATTCGACAAGTCATATAAGTGCTCATATCTAAACACATACGTTTAATTCAAGCATCAAACTTCAATTTTAACATTGTCACCTGAATCGAGTATTTAGCGATACTTGATAAGGTTTCCATGCATATTTGCTTAGCGTTGTTTTGGTTACATAAATGTTCGGTTGTCATTGTTTTCGCTTTGCTAACATTATAGAAAAATACAGGAAAACGACCCAAACACAAATGCAGTTTGTTACTGTCTAATTTTCCGAGTTAGATTTAACCTTAAATTCGAGTTCTGGCTTATATAAAATTGTGTTCAACCTGACATAGATGATACCTTTTTATCTGTCTGTTATCTCGTAATAGTTTGTAGACATAATGACATAATTAATTCTACGACGCAATAATAAATCTTGTATTGCTTGTATGTGCGTGTTAGTCATTTTCGTTATCCCTAGATGGCGCTAGTAAGACAAACAACTTTTGTTTCGTGAAAGTTTGAACGGTTTGAACTATCGTGGTTTTTCTATAGGAATCAAGGAATAAATGTAATAAAAATACACTTTCGTCATTTGTTTCTTTCAACGCCAATGCGTTTCTTATGCGAGTTGATCGGTAACTTTACGCTAGTAAATGTCCCTCGCTCCGATGGAGTTTAATTAAAGATACGCCTCATTACAGCTGAGCGTAGTTAATGTACGCCTATTAAAAGCGTTCGCCATCTCGAACGAAGTTCACAACTCAACCAGCGTTTTGGGCGAGTTTGTGGATGCATTTGTTTCGAAATAAATCTGGCGACAAGCGATCAAAACCGCTAAACTCAACTAGGAAACGATTAAATTAACATTTAACATCGATTTGTTAATAGAAATTAGCAATTTTTACATTGCTACGCAAATCGGATGCTCTTCAACGAATATTCGTTGAAATCGTCGTTAAATTTACTATCGACTACTACAAAATTTCGATGGCATAAGAATCTCAACCTCCCAAGTAATTTAGATAAAATATCTTTTCTAGGTTACATTTGCAATTTTAACATAGCTACTCCAATCAGATGCTGTTATTAATTTAAATTATAATCGTTGAAATCCTTATTAAATTGTCTATCCAGATCTGCCAATTTCAAATGTGAGAAAAATTTATGGTTGGGTTTTGTTGGCTATCTTCACACCGGTTGCATTTTTTTTCTTCTTGAAATAAATCTGGCTGAAAGGGGGACAAAAAACAGCGATCGCATCCACATCGAAATGCACAGCAATCCCTCATCCACCCACCATCCATACGGAGCGCTTTCTTCCCAGCTACACAACAGCTTCTTAGCCGAGGGGAATGTGAGGCAGAGCACACACATGGCTCGGTCTCGGTCTCGACATTGTGGAAGCACCCCGAATGCGCTCGCCAGCGCATTCAACACACACAAGGTGCGCCATCAACGAATGAAAGCATCCAAAATCCCGAGGTAAGCGCAGGTACGACACCCTCAAAAACAACCTCGTGATGGAAAGACAGCAACCTTCGACAGCTACTGCGCACGCTTGCACGTATGCACGCACACCTCTCCTAACCTCAACGCGATTTTCTTCGCTGCAGCGTTGTGTCAGCAATCGCACGTTCCAGATAGACACAGACGCGAGCATCAAGATTGTACCTTACGCCTCGTATACAGAAATACTGTTACGCGTTATAAAGGCCATATAGTCGTGACGCACACAAGCTGAAGTTGAAAAAAAAAGTGTATTTCACGCTTATTGCACATCGGTGCCGAGCAAAAGCATACATCCACATACACAGTGTCAGCCTCTCTACTAGATTTGGAAGCACAAAACCGACTGCAAAATAAAGAAAAATTGAGCAATTTGATGGAATTTCCGTAAGCTGCACGTTGCAACACAACTGGATTTTCTGATCGTTGTTGCAAGTGTCGCAGTGTTACAACGCACAATGCAAATGGTGGAATCGAATGTGAATTTATATGCAAAGCAAGTGAAAAATGCACGACGTAAGTAACATGCGCGCATGTAACTACTGCATCTTGCTAGAATCGTCGACAAGGTTGTCTGCTATAGCAAAATAACTTCGTCTTGCTTGCTTGCGGATAATCGCGAAGTGGCGATTGGAAGAAAAAGACAAAGTGTTGCAAACGTCTTGTAGCAACCAATAGCGAGATAACAATAATTTCATTGATTGCGTGACGTAAACATGCAATTTGCGTTCGGCTTTTGATTACCTTGTTTAGTTGCACGCTGTAATTGCTTATTGCGAGAAGGAATGCAGTAAGTAAACTAATAGACAACTCTGTGTTGTAGGTCGACTCGTATTGCGCAGGAAAAACAAACGCACAATGTTTTCTTGACGAGTTTCCAGCCAGTAGACCAACAAGTTCAGCGTCAATTAAGTTATAAACCATGTTTATTGGCTCGTTATCGCATCCAATAAAGTGCGACAGCGACTCACTATTGATAACTCACCTCGTTCTTCGATCACCGCTGCGCAGCAAGCGAGCAAGGTGCAGACGACGACAATCAGGTGTGATAAACGCACGAGCGCGTTGTTATCCATAGCTGGTAGCTAATCAAAGCGTACACGAGCACAATCCGTTCGGCTGGTGCATTTCCGACGCTGGCACTTTCTCCACGCGCACGTGAAGCGAAGTGGAGAGGCGAATATCCTTTTTGGTCGTGCACGTGCGATGCGGTAATCCTGGGCGAGCAGCAGCTTCCGCGAACGTCGCGACTAAGATGGGAGCGCACGCGCGCGCGCACGGAACCGACTCAGCGAGCAGAATGAAGGAAGGAGAGCTTTCGAGCTGAGCGCGTTCGTTCCGTTCGTTCGGGTCGGACCTGGAGGTACGGCCGCGGACTACTCGCTCATTCAAACGGTAGTATCTTGATCGGCCCGCGGGCGCAACGCAGATGCTGCGTGCGGACGCGTCGGGTGGGAGAGCAAGATGCAGCGCGTGAGGCGAGGCGAACACGCACGACGACGCACGAAGGCGCCTGCGGCCCCTGCTCAGCAGCGCACGGCGCAGGTAAGAGGTGACCTTGAAGTTAAGCCGCATGCGAGAGTCAAGATGGTGTTTATGCAAGAGCAGCGAGCGCATAAATCGATGCGACGAACAGTGGCGAATGAATAGATCGTCTTGTTGTTTTCGCCTTGAGTCGTTTGAACATTAGTTGCCATCTAAACGGCGAGTTGGCTTACATAATCTGCCATCTTTGCTTGTTGCACTGTAACGGTTTTGAAGTTTGGCATGTCGTTAATGTATTGTAGAGCATTGACTTTATCCCGAAGAGTGGATGTCCGGCAAATAAGCAGTTTGATCCCCTTCTTCTTCTTCTTCTTCAGAGAGCTCGTCGCGTTTCTGGTTTTCATTCATTAACTTTGATGATTTTATCTTCAATGTTTGTACTTAGAGTACATTACAAATGTAACGTGCATTTGATATGAAAAGATATTTGAATGGCTTTGTTACAAAGTCATTATAATTTGCATTATTGTTTGAAATCCGGTCTTTTTTCAAGCTATTCACCAATTTACTACCAAAACTTAAGTCATCAAATATTCATAATACTTGATTTCAATGATTTATGCTTTTTGGCAAGATATACTTTCTATTGGGAACTCCCTGAAAGAAAGAAGTCTTATTGTATGACTTGAAGATATTTGGAACAACCGTAATAACGCTTTGTTCTTTATTTAAATTATAATGTGCGAACCGTAAAATTAACAAAGTCAGGCACAGGTTATTAATATATTCATTATGTTTAGATCAACACCTATTCCCATGCTCGCAAATCCAACATGCGCTGATGCTTGCTTGCTTGCTTGCTTGCTTTTCGTCAATCCGCCAATTGTTTCAAGTCTGCGTCGTTGGCTTGATGCGCAATCGCAACGCGTCAACAGAAAGCGCAGCAACATCAATAATTGCACACTTGATACAATATAGTGCTTCGCTTAGCAGCAATAAGTTTCGTTTACTCGCCAGCTACGTTTTTCTTTTGCATTGTACTAATGAACGCCGAACACAGCTGAAATATACGCAAACAAAGTGCCACCTCCCAAAAAGTGGTAACACCAATTAATACGAAATACACTTAAATCTCACTAATGCATAAGATTGTAGTAGTTGTATGCTACAATTAAGAGTCTAGAGTGTGGTGTGTTTGCGCTTGTAACAATTCTACGTCGAGACTAGTTGTGTTGGACTTGTTGCAGGAGAAAGAGAGCGACTAGGTAACATATAAAAGGCATTTCCTAATCCAAAAACAGGCATAGAACATCTTTTCCTCTGTTTTCATTTGTACTGCTATGCTAAACCAAGTTTCTCACATTAAAGGCGTTTGCTTCGAATTGAAACTGGCTAAATAATACGAGATGGTGTTTGTAAATCATAAACTTCTAGATGCGATAAAATAATAATACTCGTTGAGATAAATCTAGTATCCAAGTTAATAAAGATAAAATAGATATATTAGGCCCTTATTTGTTTAGTACAGTGTTGTTTCGTGTGTATGTGTGTGTGTCAATTTCGCGCTGAAAAAGCACTAAAGCCCTTGCAACAACAACTTCCTAGACTACAACCGTATCATTCGTTACCTCGGCGTTGATTGATTTTCTCCATTTTGCGTGTCTCGCATCCATCTCCATTCGATTTTCTCGCCGGCTGCGATATTAGCACCTGCAGCGTGCACGCACGTGAAACGTGGATGGTTTTGTAACGATATGTGCAATTCGTTGTTATATATTAAAATAATGGTCGAGAGAGTGAGAGAGAGATAGAGTGTGTGTAATCATTTAAGCGACTCTACTTAATAACCGTTAGGCAGTGGCCGAAAATCGAAATCCAATGTAATGCGAACCGATTACATTCAGACAAATACTGCATTGAAATTTACTTTGAACCGATAACAGTTTCTACGAATGTTGCAGATAGTCCAAATCATTCGAAAAGTGTGTACGTCTGTCTTGCGTTTCGCGAGCTGCAAATCATTATCTACTGTTCGTACTCTCCTAGGGCGTAAATTTCAATACAGCTGGCTTGTGGATGATTCGGTGAGATATGCGGCATACCTTCTGCTATCTCCTCGCGTTTGTATTTTAGTGAAGCGGCATTGCAGTGATTTTGTCCGGACTAGTTTTAGGCGTCGATTTGTTTGAATCGGGGTTGCGGAGCGCCCGCCTTATCATCGGGCAGCGATTAGCAGACTACGGCCGATATCGGATTCTCGGTAATGTGGATATTGCGCGCAAGCATAGTGCTGCTGTGATCGGCGCAGTTGCCGTACTTCGCCCGCAGCAGCTCCTCAAACGACGTCTTGCGGAAGTCCGCCATCTTGGTAGGGGACAATGGTGCCACTGCAAAACACGCCACACATGTGTATCAAGCCAGACGCACAGTCATCCGCGCTGCTCAAATATGAAACATTCCAATGCGCGTTGTAATTACAATCCGTTCGTATTAGTAGAGGTAGTGAGGGAGAGGACTATTCCTCCGAAAGGAAGCAAACAACACAGGGCAATTGCATTATCTGTTGCATGTGTGAGTGGTGTGATTGGAAGCGTCTAATGATACTTGAAGCAGTTTGACTGGCAGAGCTTGTGAGGCATGAATGGAATGCTACATGACTACGTGTACAAGACAATGCAAATATGTATATCCTAGCATGAAATGTTAGTTTAAGGAAGCATAGAATCTTTTGTTGTAAGAAAGACGGTATTAATTACATACGATTGAAAGAAATAAGGGCATACACAAACTTACATGAGATTGTAGAATAAAGTAAAAATCGTAATTAGGGCCCCTTTGGGTCGGCTTGCAAAATGGATTATTTGATCAAGTTACCTTTCACTGGAGCAATGCTACTTGCTCGTCGGCCCACGCGGATTGCTAAAACAATAGGATGACGAAAATAAAGGTGCAAGAAAACAGAACAAAAACAAATCAATATATACAGATCAAGTGTCGGTCAAATCGGTTTTGTGTGGGAGCAGGGAAATCAAGGTTATGGAATTTGGAAGAATCGTAGGTTCAAGTATTTGATCCTTTCGCAGATCTTCACTATTTGAAGCATTGGCTAAGAAGTAAACATATTAATGCATCTTGCGATCAACTCAATCAATCATCACGCTTAGAAATAAACGAAAGGTTAAGAAAACTTCGCAACATAAATCTCGCTCGCGCAATACCGTGAACAAGAACGAAAGCCAAGCAAATCCAAACCAATCAAACTGGGTTTTCAACGCAACTTGTCAAAGAATAACAATTATGAACATGTTTGCTTTCTTTGCAACATAAAATTTATTTATGTCTAGTATTTGTATTTTCCATTATTTTATGCGGTAACAAGGTCCAACAATAACTTCGTACGTATTGTTGTTACTGAGTGAGTGATTTATAGTTACATTTCCATTTTATACAGGCTGAAGCTGAGATTCTATGTTCTCACCCTGCCCTACTCGTCGTAGTTTGTTCGTTAGTTCCTTACTGCTTATCCATGCTTGAAAAGCACATCCATTGATTACACATTATACATTGACTAACTTCATAATGCCTTAAATATTCGTTACTTAAGTATATAGAGAAAAGAACCAGAAATGAACGAAATATGGTGATTGATCGGCTTCAACTCTTTTGCCCGTTCGCCGGTTGCTGCATGCAAAAAATGCAAGCATCGAATTGTATACGCTTAGCATCTTGTAAATATATATAGACGTAAAACCTAGTTTGTGACAACAAATTCGATAACTAACAGTTCATGTAGAATTTACATTCATCAAAATGGTTCATACAAAAGACCCATGTTGGAAATCCGTTGTCATTATTATTCAGTTCGTATGAAAATGATTGTATTTTTACGTAAGATGAATGACGATTGATGCGTTGCAGATCGTACTTGCGCAAATATGTGGTAGCAGCAAATGTCAAGTGATCGTGATTCTAACCGGATGATAATGAGTGAAATCGGTGAGCAAACAATTGGCTTTGCGCTTTGCTTAAATGTGCACTGAAATCAAAAGGAGAACGCTTCAAATACAATGCAGTTGACGACATGGCATTTACAATCTCGACACGGTTTCGAAAACGGATCTCGTCGAGATTAGTACTTCTCGAAAACCGGCTCGCATTTGGGTGCACCTTTGATTGAACTGGCTGTTGCCAATTACGGTTGGTTTTGGTTTTCGTTGCAGAAACACAATCGAATCGGTTCCAAATGTTTGCAATGATATGGATCGTTGATTGATTGACAACCGCAGCTTGGTGAGGGGGGCGAGTTGCGTACACCATACGTACCAGTCCCAAAGAGGTAGCCATTTTGTGTTCGTGGTTGTGAGAAGTGGAAGAGAAGAGAGAAATGTGAAACAAATAAACAACAGTCTTAGTGTTATGTTAATCGTCTTCCAACAAAAAACAAAAGGAACCCAACGAGACGCGTGATGAATACGCAAAACATATCGTCATACTGGAGATCGAAAGCAAGAACGAAATCAAAGTAGAAGCCAAGTTTACTGGATGCCTTGTCAGCGTGTATGATGCATTTTGCGATTGGCTGCAGTGTTTGGTCTTTACGTGTGTTTTGGAGTTCACTTAATCATACATTATTGATTATAAACACAGTACATTCGTGAATGAAAAGAGGTTTACTCCTCGTTGCAGAACTCAAAACGAATTGCAAGCTGGTTCTCAAACCGTTTCAACAAACACTACTACACAGCACTGTTTCAGAGTAAATCGCACCACAGTTGTTCACGTCAATCAGTGCCAACAATTTGCAGTTACGATGCGCGGCAGGTGTGTGCGGATTTGCAGTCAGACGCAGTCAGCATTCCGACGTCACTTGCTGCGACGGTCCGAGTTTACAACTCATCTTTCTCAAAATCACATTCTTTAGTTGAGACAATGTTGTTTTGAGAAGTGATGTTTCTAACAACTAGGCACGACGCTATTCGCTAGATTTCCTTGACTTACCGTATCCTTCACCCTGCAAGAAGAGTCGGAACGCTTCGCTCACCTTCCCCGGTTGCTCCTCCAGCACCATACCACAATCAGATATCTAGAAAACGCACCGCCATCTTGATTCGTCCACGATTGATCACACACGTACCTTCATCCAACTGGAATTCTTTGGATCCAAACGTCCATTCAGCGTCACCGTATCGTCCATATGCGGACTCTGCGAGCCAGTTATGTTGATCACGGGCATTCCCAGCGTCATGCCTTCCTTCTTCTTCGTCGGATCCATCTCACGTTGTATATTCAGATCTGTGCGTTTTATGTACGAATCGATAAACAGCGCCAGATTGGTGGCGTTCACATTCCGCTCAAAGTACGATTTGTACACTTGCACCAAATCATGATTGCGTTCCTCGGTATTCTAAAACCAAGTTCAAATTCAATAATCGTCGCTTATTAATAAAGGAAACGTGCATGCATTCGCAAAAAGTCCTTAGATTGTGTTCAAAAATGATAAGAGAGAAGCTAACAGTTTATCATACATTCCTATTCTACTTTTCCATGTTTTAGCCGAAACCGTGGCCCAAAAATTTGAATTCGAAAAATGTTCGAAAAGTTGGATGAAATTTGACCTAGAGATACATAGTGGGTTCCTATACAATTCTGGATCTTCTTTTGATGCTCTATCCATCCATATCAAGCTTCAGGTCGGAGTTCGTTGAAAAGGTAACAAAATGGCAAATGGCAGAACGTTCATTACGATATGAATGAATAGGACGTACCCGTCCAAAATGATGCCACATCAGATAATCGAGGACGCCTTGTGTCATCCCTTTCGAGCGCAAGTAACGTGCGTTGAGCTTTTGATAGCCCCACTCGATCCAGCCGGCTTGGGTGCTCACGCAGTTGACGAGGCAGAGCGCGGCGACCTTGTGCGGATTGCCGAGGGCGAACCGCGAGAGGATGTTCGCACCAGCGCCCACCCCGAACCCGATGAACTGCTTCAGCCCAAAGTGCGACAGCACGTGCGTTAGCTGCGAGGCAAGCTCGTCGATCGTCGGATAAATGTAGCTGCAACCGCATGCACCACTATTACACACGCACTAGCATAATTTCATTTGGATACTTATTTTTATCCGGAACGGATGGGAACCGATAGATAGAATAATCCGTTTCTATACGTGTATGCTTATCCGGATAAAAATAAATACCTGGATAGACGGATAGAATCCGGATACATTTTGGCACAGATATCCGGATAGCAAGATTGTGATTTTTGTCAGCACTAGCACATACTCTTCGGAAAGCGTCTGAGCGCCTTCCTCCTGCCCCGGCGCGTTCACGTGGTACACGCAGAAGTTCTCCAAGAGGGCGCGCATATCGATGTAGTTGAAGAACGCTTGGAAGTTGGAGATGTCTGCAAGAGTGCTCGAAAACGCTTAGAATCGCTTCAATTGCAACTGTTTGTTGTGTGGTTACGTACAATTGAGGCCCAGGTCGTGGTAGGTTAAGATCGCCGGCTTGTTGCGCGATCCCTGCACGGCAACGACCAACGGGCCGCGGTCGGTTTCAACCGTTTCCTCGCAGGCGGACGAGTCATCTCTCGAGAGCGAACGCGCCGACGGGAACTGCAGCTGAATGTTCTTCAGCTCAATGTCGTCCATGCTATCTGATGGCATCGTCCTAAAGCGATGGGAGCACTCGTTAGTTGGCATGCCGGCACACTGCGCAAACTACGTATCCGACACGCAATCAATCATACGACTTCGAGGGTGGAGGAGAGAGAGAGAGAGAATTTGCAGGCAGGAAGAGAATTCGTAATCGGCCCTAGGCCAATCTAGAAAGCAGATCATATCGACCAAAACGCATGTCGTGGAGTGTTTGTTTATGGAGTGTTCGAATGTTATGCGCAACGATCGAAACGTCATCGTCATCATCATCGTCATCGCCGCCTAGGAGCATGAATGCGGTTTTGCTTACCCCAAAAGGGCGGCTTCTTCAGCTACACCGGATGTAGGCATTTTTCTACTTAGGTTAGTGTTAGCACTGTCAGTCCTAAAACAAACAAAATCAAATAACATAAAACTGCTAGTAGACCTTATTCCCCTCCTAACGAATGGAACGTAAAGATTGCCTATCTTTGTGTAACGTTCTTCAAGCTGTCGTTCTTATCATTCCAACCCATTTGAACGTTACGATGGATCAATAGAAATTAACGTATGACTTTCGAATTGTAAAACATAATAAATCAATAATGCTTCTAGCCAAACCGAAACACATTCGTATCAATCATGTTCGATAATTTCAAGTTGACAATTGCGCACGAACAAGTTTGGTGCACTCGTATTGTGCATGACTTTTTGTTGCGTGACTTCTAGTGTTACTATTCAAGGATTGTTGGCAGTTGGTACTAGATACTACCAGTTATATCTGGTTCGACTCGCTTCGTACGAAACATTACTTTTTATTCTGTTCTTCTAAGTGCGTCGTAGTGACAGACAGTCAATCACTTGTAACTATTTTGGAATTGAAAGCATTTCGATAAACATCAAATAACGTTCCTAAATAGATATCATTGGAATGAAACAATGAATTGATTTGCATGACTAACCAGTCCAACGTCGAATACAATAAAAAGTAAATCGAATAAGATTTTTAGTAAAACAATTGACTTTAACCTACATATCTTCTACCTTAACAGATTTCTGCAAATGATTAACTAAAATGATGATATCTTTGTCACTTGCGCCATCTGTCGATCGAAAATCATACAAAATTAGGGGATGTACATCTTAAACCAATTCTCTTCAATTGTCAATTTTGTTGCGTGTCCAGTCGGTGTTCGGTATGGTAAAAAGGTGTCCGTAACAATGGTGATTAGAACATTGCAAACAAACAAATGCCAAGTGCATTCATTTCCATGCAGACGTGCATCTTACCTGCCCGAGAGGCCGCACTCGAATCGTTATTCATTTGTTTGCGGACATAACAGATCGAGTCAGCAAAAAACAAAAAAAAACCAATTGGGGGGTGGGCGAAAAGCGCGATGGCCGTACCTGGCTGCAACGATGGTGATCGGCAGGTGGCGGACGCCCTCGTCGGCAATCAGCGGTTCGTTCGCCGGCGTCGTCGTAAAGCCCAGCGCCTTCTTCACCGTGGCGAGCACGATAGCCGATCCGTTGGGCAGTGCGGCCGACGTGGTCGTCGTGCGGTACACATCGCCGCCACCATGCATCACCGGCATGTTCTTCCCTACACCAGCGGCTGAACACAAATAACGCCCCGGATGTGCTCTGCCACCCCTTTCGGTGCTGGTGGTGTGTGTGTGTGCGTGGCCGAGTTGCAATGCAGAACGTCTACGAAAGCGACTACAGATTGCTTGCGAATGCAGGAAAGAAACCACATCAATATCTCGTCTCGAAACAAACGAATCGCGCTACCAAACAACAGCTACTCTCTACTCTTCTGACATGCGCATGCATTCGTTCAGCATTTCGTGTGAGAAAGCTTGCAGCACACGGAAATCGGATTACGTCATGAATGGTGGATATTCAAGATCGCACCTATTCTGACCCAAATATGCACAGCGCGAGAGCACGAACGGACCCGTCAACAACAATTGTTTCGAACTTCGACGGCCCCTCCGGATGCCACCAATCGACTCTCTGCCCACGCAAATCGTCGTCGTCGTCGAGTGGTGGCCGACGGCACGCAAACGCCGATCGAAATGACGAAAGCTCGAAATATTGATTTTTCCACAAGGTTCCCATTATTCGCCCGCACGTTACACGATTCGTTCACGTTCACCGCGTCGCGATCGAAGCTAGTCAGCAGCGTCTACGATGTGTGGCGTGTGTTATGTTGCGCACTTACCGTCTCGAACAATGCGGCGTGCGACTCCGTCGCAGAATGAGCAAGAATCGTGCACGTCGCAGTCTACGCGTCTACGCGCTGACGACACCCAACACGCCGAAGGCACCGAACGACGTCTGTCTCTCTGACTGTCCGCCTGCACACTCGATTGACGGTCTTTCGTCGTCACGGCGACTCGCAGCGACTACGCGTCGTGAGCCGATGCATTCGACGGTCGCAGCTGATTCGCCACAATGGCGTCACGTGTGCCTTCCGCCAGTGGCGTGCATCCTTCCAAGGTCCTCTAAGCTTGCACATTTTGAAGCTGTCTAATTCATCATTAACTATTCTGGATCGTTGGGCACTAAGTAAAACTACCTACAAATCGGGCAAATGTAAAACGGGCTTGATGAAATCGTCGGGTGCAGTACAAAATTTAACTCTGTCGAGTCGACCCTGTGTATTGATTCGTCCATTCGGCAGATTCCTATTCAAACATAGCCATCGTTAAACTTTCATTGCCCATAGATGGCAGCATGCGTTCGCTTTTAAGGAAACAAAATCTAATTGGTAGTAAACGTAGCGAATACTTGATATAAACGAAAAATACGCTTTGCAATTAAAGAGATAATAATTGGGTAATTTGTTATAAATCATTTGATTTATTTGCAGTTTGCCTTTGTCGCACATAGATGGCAGCATGCCATCGCTTTCCAGAAAACAAAATCATGTTTGTAAATACAGCGGACATTAGATATAAAAAATAAAATATTCTTTGTAATTCATGTTCACATGGCAAATTAGCAAGGCGTTATCGGGTGCAAGATGTAGTGGAATGACGATTGCGATGGATATTCGATCGACCGCCATTTGGATTGAATCGCTGAATCGTGGGACTCGTATGCAATAAAGTTCGCGAAAAGTGCGCATCGGGGGCCGATTTCATTAACGTTCTCCTACATTTCGCTCTTCAGTAGGCAGCGGCTCATTTGCTACGCTTTGCTTCTCATTGCTGCACATCATTGCACTTACTTGCTTGGTTTTAACACATTTCCACAAACATTCTGAACGCAAACTAAGAATTTCTCAAAATATTTTTACATTCTGTTGAGAAAATTATACAAACAAATCATTATTATATTTCCCTGACTAGTTAATGCAGGAGTAGGCAAATACTTTTCATCTCGGGCAAAAATGAAATTTTCATGTCATTTTTGTTGTTGGAAAAACACTATAATCATATTAAAGCATGTTTATTTGCTTTTCTTTCTTCAAAATTGAGATCAAAATTACTTGTAACAATTCTTTGTACGTAGTGCAGATTTTCGTTAACAATTTGTGATTAATATTTATTTTATGTGGAAATTATTACCGCAAGAGTTCTTGCACATGTCGAATCAAATAAAAGTTGGTACTTTTGAGCACATTTCAAAAATGTTCAATTAGTTGGAGTGAAATTTTCCTTTTAGTCAATTATTTAAGACAATTTAGTGGTACATACTTGAATTTTGAATTCATTGGATAAATTAATAATAAAGGTTTTTCAAAAGTATTGAAATCATGAAATCTTTTTGTTGCTGAATTTTTCAACGGATCGAATAAAGTAAACAAAAAAGTTTCTTTCAAGAATAGCATTGGGAACGCATTTAGAATAAACCGATTACCCATTTATCTATTGGGATAGGCTCAGGAACAAAGTCGTACAATGCATTCACTCTCCTTGTCTTTCGCTGGCCACTTACCCGTTGCATGGAACGAATGCCAAATTAACGTGTCCTGCATTTCGCCTCTTCAACCAGATGATTTTCTCCTTGATGGGACGCTGATCCATTCGGGAAGTGTTCGCTTCGCTTCGAGCCGATTCGTTGTGACTTGCTGGCGTTTCGTTTAGACGCTCGTTGCTAAAATAAGCTCGCAAAATACTTGCAATTAAGATAAGCGTTTGAATTCTTACCCGTACGCATTCTTCATCAAATCGTTTGGATTCAACAGCAACATTTCGCTTTGTTACGCTGTCGAATGTGCTAGCGAGATCTTGAATAACGGACGACGAATTCGAGACAATGCACTACAAAAATATCGATAAGTTTCACGCAATATCGTATGAATATGCAAACTAATTAACATTGCGAATTGCCCAAAAAAATGAACAACCATATGTAGATATTAGTAATTGTAATTGTTTGGCAGCAAAATACTTAAGAATATGCTTAGAATAGGTATGCAAACCTTTCGGATTGAAGGCAGAAATCGAACGGCAAGAAATTGTCTGCGAAGCAAGCAAACTACGACTTGGTTTTTAATCCTTGAGGACCGCATTAATGCAAGGCGATTGCAACTGCATGTGAATGAGCTGGATTTCTCAACGAGGTGTTAAAACTGACTTATATATAAGTCGTATAGAAAAGATCCAAATAACCAATAATATTATTCATTGAATTCATTTAATTTTCGCGTCTTTATTACAACGTTTCTTTTTATATTAAGTATTGCATACTTGATTAGTTATTAATATATTATATTTAAGTTTTTCTTAACAATTATTGTATACGATGAATTACATACCTTGTATAATCGATAAAGCTTATCGTATATACAAACACGATTTATTCTTCATCGATATGACAATGAATAAATGCTAAATACTTGTGGTGGATTACTTGCGACGATTGTTCTTATAATCATACATAATTTACTTGTGAAATTTCATTAGCTTGATATGATCTGATTCAGTTATTGTCAGTTCAAATATTGATGGCAGCCATTTACCTGAATGTTGTTGCTGACGGTGGAAGTTATGTCCACGATAAGCGAATTGCACTGGCGAACTGCACAGAATGCTGTAACGATCGTATATCGAAAGTCTTTATAATGTCTAGTAAATGAGTTGGTAACGATTTGTGATCTATTCACATCTCTTTTGTTATACAAATTTATGTTGCCCATAGTAGAGCCGGATTTAATCTTGTGCCTAAGTTATTCGAGCATTATATATATATACAGGGTGACCAGCATAAGGAGGGACATAGGTACCTAGCGATGTCCGGAGAGACATTTTAAGACGA
>JAODFX010200567.1:0-11477 GCA_027580035.1 Dorylogaster longipes
AACACAACTGGTCGTATTTTTTGGGCTCCGGCACTTGCCCCCATTCACAACCAACCCGCCCCTACCGAAAGACGCCGCTGGGCAAGGCCCCCCCCCGCCCCCCCCCCCCTTGCTACGCCCATGTGTGGGGCTCCCCAGCGGAGATTGTAGGGCGAGTGGCGCGGGAGGGTGGGGTTTGCGGGGGAGCTGCTGCTGCTCCAGGGGCCGCTGAACTTGCGCCCGCTGCGCAACCAGTGCATCCATCTCACATGTGCAGCCAGCTTGCAGTCTTACACTAATAAATGTCACACGTGCGTCAACATGCCGTGCACCACATGCGGACACGCAGCCACAATGCCTGCTGAAACACGACGCCGCATGCGAATCTAGGAACGTCAAACTGGCTGCTGCTCTCAGCATCTAGGTGCGAGTCGAGCTGCAGAAGCAGCAACAACAATAACAACAACAAAAAGCAACACGCAAAGCGCCTCGCGCAGCACGTGACTTACCGATGGCATTACGCTAAAAACAAGCAAAACTAAAGCGAGGCGATTGTGACAAATTCGCCACCGGTGGTTCCGCTCCTGCAAATAAACTCTACGGGTGATAAATTACAATCAAACCGCACCGAACGAAAGACGCCCTATGCAAGCAGCTACCAAACGTGGCTACCAGCCACGCTTCGCCGCTGCTCATCTACATAAGCACGCGTCTCGTAAATTGTCGAAACATTTGTTGCCGCACGCCAGCGTTCACCTTCGGCTCCGGCGCTGAAAAGCTCATCACGTGCGAGTGGCGCACACGTGCACCGCGTCGAGAACGGTAGCGTGCGGGCGTCTAGGTTAAATGTCACTCTTTTTCCTCGATTTCTGATTGGACCCCATCGCACACCACCGCGCATCAGTATTCGACGTGAGTCGACAGAATTGTAAACAGAAACAAAAACCGCACATGCGCCACAGACCCGAATCCGGAAAAAAAGCAAGCATATCGAACGAAAAACTGGCCATTTCACAGGGTACCGCAAATGGTTTCATTTAACTGGTTCTTGCAAACGAACAGGCTCTAAGCCAAACCAATCAGAAACAAACAAAAAATACACCAAAATGAAAACGGCAATGGGACAACAATGTGTCGGCATTGAAGCGATTGGAGCAGGGCACACTCTTTACCAAGGCACCATAAATGGAGCACAATGCTCATAATAGCATTACGTCAATGCCTTCCTTGTAAACACACGCGCAAAGAAACGTATCCTCGTTCTTATCCCTATTGTTAGAACACGCGGTCGAATCGTCGTCAACTCAGCTCAAATAACAGGTCTTCTGCTGTGCCTACCACCTTCCATAGAGGGAGTATAATCACAGGGTACCTCTCGCCACCACGTTCCACTGGGGGGGCAATGACCTTCTGCAACTCGGCTCAACTTGAGCTACATGTGCGTGAAAATCTAAGCCAATCCAAGGTACGATATCTATAATTATTATTGGAAGATGATGTTGGCTGGCTTGATGCTGACGGCGCACTTGATGGTAGCAGCACTGTTGGTGCAGCGCCAATGCGTGCGTATCACGTGGCTTGATTTATGTTTTTCTCAACCCGTTGGATGGGTGCGCGTTGGATGGGCCAATGCATAATAATAGTGTTTATTATTGCGTTAAACTTGCGTTCCCTGCACCGGTGTGCGACTTGAGGCGAGCGCTTATAATGCAGCACGGCAACCAGTAGCAGTTGATTTTGTTTTTAATTACATACGCTCGTCCGCGACGCGAGGACGCGAGCGAACTTATCCACCATCAAATGTTTCACTGTCACTACATCATGGCGAACCTACAGAGCGTGGCAAATGCGCCATCGACTTTCAATTGTATTTTATTTGCACTGTATATTTACGCCAGTGAGTTTGCATATCGCCTGCGAGTTGAGAACAGTTATGCAACGCATAACGTGACTCGAGCGCAAACGGATTAGCGATGAGAGAAAGAAAAGAAAAGGAAATGAAAACCGAACGCAACGATACGTAGGTCGTAGCTGGTAGTTTGGCGTTGCTAGGCAACGCCAAGCGAATGAAGGGGAACGAAACAACGAAAAGAAACAAAAGTTGTTGGTGTACCACGGCGTGCGTCGTCTGTGCACTGCGCATCGTGGTGCATATCTACGCAGTGCAGAGCTACACATTGGCGAGCTGTGTTTCCAACGCCACATCGAACTGATTGATAGCCGTGCTTAATTCGTCTGCAAATAACTAACATGCAGATGGGCGCGCGTCACCTAGCTTGCACTGTTTTACAGTTAGGTCATAAAAAATTTATTTGAAGCACATCGCCGTAAGATTTTAGTAGGAGATTGGAGCATTATAACAGCATATTAAGCCCCGGCTCAGCGTAGTTAATTCCACGATCTACGCCGCGCGCAGCCGACTTAACTTCGTACTCAGCGACAGCACGACGAGCAGAGGAGGAGTGGGTGAGTGAAACAGACAGAGTAAGTTCAGTGCAAGGATGAAGATGAAGACTCCTACAAAAGAAAACCACATTTAACGTGCAGTGTAGTCGTACTGGGTACTACACGCTGCAGCGTTGCAGAACTATAAACGTATAAAACGATAAACTGGTTTTGGTTTTCACTTCTTCCAGCTGATGCGCTTTTGATTTCTGGATTCAATATTTTTTGCCTTGCGTTTGCCAGCCGGTACAGTCGACTACACTTACTTGTTAGTAGGACTACGCACTACGGCGAATTAAGTTTTGGTCCTCTAATGCGGCTGCCACAAAAAGAATTCTTCAAAATTAGAAAATAATGCTCTTTGAAACACCTTCTCTCTTGGATAAGTGCTGCTGAGGAGTTGTAGTTGGCACTTTTAACCTGTTGCTAAAACATGTGAATTGCAGTTACAAAGTTATGATGATAATACATCACCTTACAACTTATTCGAACTGAACGGGTACAAATCATCTACAAATGAGAAGTGTAATTTAGATTTGATATGTGCATTAGCATAACAAGTGATTTCCGAAATTAACTGTTTCGAGCGTATTTAGCGCTTACAACTTTCACAGAAAACTACACCACTCTAATATCTACGCACAGTGCGCATTCGCCAACTTCAAATAGTATGGTTTGGGCAATACCGGTGCGTGGCGACAAGCTACGATGCGTAATAAAAAAGAACCTTGAGCAGCGATCGTTAAGAATTTTCCTGAATTTATTGGTTTGATATGGGATTTCATGATTTGGTCCTCTTACCCGGTTGTCACTAATAAACGGCAGACCTACTGATCGGAATTGCTTTATATGTGTTGCAGCTAGCGGCTGGACCCTTCTTTGTCTCGTCCGAAGTGATCACTATTAGCTAAAGTTTATTGCAGCGCAGACTATTAATTATTCGTTCACTTGCGTTTTGTTGTTATACAGTCTATGACCAATCAAGCCTTAGCCGGGGAGCACCCGACGACGCGGAGTAAGTAGCCTTGAGCTCTTTGATTGTTGTGCAATCGACTGGAGTGGAAGCACGTATCACTTGGCTTACGCTGTGCACTGTGTCGCGTGTTTGGTATCGGTACCTTGCAACTGCAATGCACTGCAATGCATCTGCAAGCAAACTTGTATGTATGTAGAATTTTAATTTCGTGCGCGATGCTCAACAATTGAAAATTAATTTCTTTAATCTCTTTTGAATGCGTCTGTAGAATGCGATGATGAAAGATATCGATGGACAACACGCCCATCGTACGCTTAAGTGCGCGTCTTTGTTCCGCGAGAGAGGAGGTGGTTTTGTTGTTTTTTTTTTGTTTACACGACGCAGCTCCCGGTGTTAGCAGCGCCCGGAGGCCAGCCATCATTTACGAGCATGCTGAGCAAGAACTGCGTGCTGCACCAAGTCGTCCACGAAGTCGTTGCGCGAGGTGCACTCGCTCGCTTTTACGAAAGATGTTGATGACCTTACACATTTTTTTCCACTCTCGATGCGCGTTTGTACACTGACGACAAACTTTTCTATTGTTTCTTACTACTATGTGACTTATGCTTGTTCTAACGAAATTACCCTTGACATAAGAAATCCAAGGAAATTTTATAAGATATTTTAAAATTTTGAGACGATTTAAAACTTATTTTACGATAAATTCACAAGAAAAACCTCTACTGTTTTCAAACACAGATTGTAATTTCAACGATATAACAAACACAACCAAAATACACAGACACTTAGATTGAAGACTTTTCAATAATATACATATATATGTATTTTTGGAATAGTTTGGTAAGGATTACATTGGAAAATAATGAATACCATTCCGAGCCCGAGTACCGCTTTATTTATTGAAGCAATTCAAACTGGAAGTCTGTGTTTTATCATGATTGTAAATTTCCATGGACTATTTAATGTAATTAATGAAATTGTCAAATAAACTTGATAAACTTGATTCACAGGTGTTGTTGTTTGGTGGGTAACGTGACCGCAGTCAAGAAATCCATTGAAGAATTTTTATTTTGACTAATTCGATACTTTAGAACAACCTTAAGCTAGCAACAAAAACCCAGCTTCAGATTTTCCTGCCAATTTTCCTGCTTGCGTTTAAAACTAACCCATATCACTTATCACATATTATTATGGCATCAAATTTTAAAATGTTTGGCAATGTGCATGAAACAACGCTTAAATGCGTGAAGTTTTATTAAAAATATTATCCGTGTATTAGCATGGATTTGTTTTTCTACTGAACTCAATTAGGTAACTATAGTAGTTAGATTTGTTTATACAAATGAGCAATTTTGACAAAGCCGCACTAACCGAGATTACTGTTATCAACTAATGTTAAATTTCAATGGGATGTTACCATGATACCATGTGCTTAGATATGAGATATTTTTATATTACATTACATGTTGGAAAAACTTCAATTTCAAAATTATTGTATATCCTGTACAAAGTTTGCGCATTACTTAACGTACGCGTGCAATTAATCGTCATTGGAATTTCTCGAAATCTAAAAAATAGTCTAAAAAAAACGATTTTGAAATTGATTCGAATGATTCGGATTTTAGACAATCCGGATTACTGCGTGCTGGAATTAGTCCGAATAAGCGAGACGGTACTCTATTTGAAATGCCAGAATAGCTCGTAGAGAAATTCACTTATGAATAGTAAATCATGTGAAAGAACCATGTTTAAATAGTTCCAAATGTTTTTGTCTCTTAATATATTAATACTTTGCAATGTTTATATTTATAATTCACAGAATGATGTGAATAATGACAGGAGTGTGGATTCACCTGTGGAATAATGCCACTAGACTAATAGCTAATTAGCATTGCAATTGCAATTTTTATATATTGTCATTGTATTAATAGTAGTATCAAAGTATGATACATATTGGGTGCATGATATCATGTCTTCTTAAACATAAAATAAAATCATATTCTCTTTATTTGTATCTTTTGTGTTCCTTTTTCATGTTATTTACAATATGACGTTCTTTAAGACGTTGGTTATATTAAAAATACATTAGTTCATATTTCAAGTTACAATGGAGGTCCAAACAAGCGAACGCTTCAACTGCGACTATTCGATTTTCAACTAAACCTAGTCCGAGAAAAGAGCTTAGCAAAAGATAAAACGAATTTGGTTAAGATGCAAAGTACGAATTTAATGAATCAGTTGTAATTGCTAAAGAAACAGTTGTAAATTTAATATATATATAAATTTAATAATTACTTATTTAGTACAGAGATTGTGAGTCTGACAATGTGAGATTATTCTTAGGCAATTATTGGCATACATTAATTGCCGAAATTTAATAAGATACCTATGTGGTTGTTTTGCTCTATTTAGTAAAAACAAAATTTTCGGTGACTCTCTGAGGGTGCACAAAGGGGTGCATCCACCCCTTTGTGCAGCCTCTGCACCTACATGTTAATCAATGCAACAAACAATTTATAATAAAAATTATATAATTGTAATAAAAATTAAATAAATATTTTAAACTTAATTCGAGTATTAACTGACCCTTAATGGTAGGTAAGAAGTATTAGTTGTGGCAATTGAAATAAAATTATATTTCCGGATACACGCAACTCTCATATTACACAAGCTTTGCAGTCCTTTCCGTTAGCAAATCGAAGCCCTGAGGCATAAATCAACTGCAAAACAAACAGCGACATGAATATATTAAATATTACGTTCTTGTGATTATTTGTTAGCTCACTCCTTGATGACGACACAATAAGTGATTTATTGAATACATAACATTTTAGTTCGAAGTGTCAAGACTTATTAAAGTTTCAACCACCAGCGTTAATGAAACCGCAGTGGTAAAAGAAGAGAAACACGGCTATAAATCGCACGGCTTTTCTATTTGGCATATTCCCAAATGTACAAATCTTTCAATATTCACTACAGACGGTCATTGTAATAATCTAAACTATCAAGAACTTTTAAAGCGTTCGTTTCTATATATATAGAGAAAATAATTGGGTGCGTTCGGATTGAAGATAATTTCCAAGCGTCTGCAAAATTACATCGCTTTTAATCAGGCGTGAAACGTGGTCGCGAGCCCGCTATGCAAATCAAAGCGACTGCACTCGCGAATTTCGAGGTCACATGAGCGACCGCGCAATGTTTACAAACTCTAAGTAGGCAGACAGACGTCGTCTGCACGACTTGCAATTTCCAATCTTAATAATGTTAACTTGTTAATAACAACACTAGAGTCGAGCGTAAAGTGGTTATCCTCTAGGGACTCTTTTTGCTATACTCTTTTAAAAGTTACAACTGCGTGTAATTTATAATTACAGACTGCAGCAGCCAGCGAGACAATGGTTAGCTAATACCAGTTAATACTCCAACAGTTATTATGTGCATCTGTAGCATGCTTGCGTGCATCCAAAGGAGCAATTCTGAACTGCATGGACAAAGGGATCAGCTGGATTACAACAATACGTACGTGAGGACATTATAATGTACACATTAAGCATACATGGTTAGGCCTTGAGTTGCTTCGATAGACATGAATTCTGGATTTAGTGGATTTGTACGCGAATAAACATATAAACATATAGCGACACAGTATCGTAGATCTTGGCAGAGAAGAGATATTACATCTGATAGCGCGCGACCAGCGTACAGCGGCAGCAGGGAGCATCACCAGCGCAGGAGGTAAACATCGGTAGCAGTATTCAATGGACTTCTATTGAACTTGAGCACGATGCTCATTTCTTATTCCACGCTGGAAGATTGATGAGATATCAAGCATGACTGAAAGTCAAAGCGTCTACTTTTACTCTGATTGCTTTCGTGTTGTGGGACTGGTCATCCATCAAATCTCAACGTTATGGAAGCGTTTAATTACCGGTATTATGCGCACGCCGGGACGACATGCAGATCGCACCGATCAATTGGTCCCGACGGTTCCAGTGTGCTTTATAGACGCGGGTTCCGATTCGAGTGCATGACCTAAATCGGTCGTAAAAGTGAAGATGGTCATCGGCCCGAAGGGGATATACGAATTCAAACAACTGCAATTACGCGCAACGGCTCGCGTGGCGTGATCGCGATGTAGTGGGCTGCGCGGAGCGCGGCGTTCTCGGTGAGGTAGCAACCAACCACTCGTATGCCCGCGAGTGCTGCTGCGTTCTCCACTCCGTCGTGTCGTGTTCACGATAATGTTTACGAGCTGCCTGCGTCTCGGCCCGCAGAGAGAGAGTTGAACAACCATCGCGGATGCGGAGGAAAAAAACGCAGCGCTGGTTGGCGAGGTGGTGGCCCCGCGGGTGACCGATGCTGCTGCGAAACGAACCTCAAGACGGCGGCTACCAGCTACCTGAAAACTGCACGCGTATAATAATAAAGATAGAGCAAATATTCAATTGGAGGCGAGCGGCGGCGCGCGCCCCGATCAGATGTGGCCTGCGGACGGGCAGCCAGCGACGCTGCGCTGGGCCGCAGCTAATGGAAACGCATCGCCTTCGGCGCGTATTGTCGTGGTCAACCACCTCTGCCCGGACCCGCCGCTTGTTGCCACATGTTTCATCAAAACAAACGCATGTGGAGAAGTCGGGGCACGATGCACGCAGTCTGGCTGCAACGCCCGTCTCTCCACTTGTCTCTATCTGGCACCAGCGACCAGCCCAACAGGTCTAGAGCTAGGGACGCTGTGTCTCTAGCCTGATTTCTGATTTCACGTTCCGTTCAACACCTGCAGTCCGGTGGCGTGCGCGGGCGGTGGAAGGGCGAAGAGAGCACGGCGCGCTATAATCATCTCCGTGCCCGCATCGTTGCCACGCTTCTCCCATCGCGAAACGTGTATCACCGCTGCTGCTGCTGCTGCTGCTGCTGCTGCTGCTGCTGCTGCTGCACGCGTCGAACGAGACCCGATGCTGCGTGAAGGAGACGGTGATGGCTGTGACGTCACCGTAATAAGGCCGTACGCCTCGACTCGTCCAGCGCATACTACGTCGTAGTAGTGCGGCTGGCGGGCGTCGCATGTTGTTGCAGCTGCATGTTGCAAGTCACCTCGGCGCTGCACGAACTGGTCGCCAGTCTTCGATGGTGGGTGACGGGCTGGTGTGGGGCGCGGTGCGGGAACACGTAACGTAAAAAGCTTCCACGTGTTCCCTACGTTCCGGCGAGCTTAGCGGCAGCAAGGCGCGCTCGCCGGCCGACTACTACGCGACCCAGAGATCAAGGACAATTTTACTAGCACTAGCTGCTTGCCTGGCTCTGCGACACGACGCGAAGAGCAAGCAAGCAGCGCGCAGCAGCCAGTGTGTTACACACCCGAGTCAAGTCCAAGCTGGTTGCTGCTTGCTGCTCTGCTGCGGTAGCCGCGGGCACACTCAGCTGCATCCAAGGCCATGCTAATCATGCCTCTCTCAATCTCTCGTCTGTAGATTGAATTAAAACTGCGATTGCACAAGCGCAACGCAACGAGCGCTTATTTACGGCCGTCGATGATGCTGTGTCGTGCGGCTAAATTAGTTCGCCTTGTCATTTCACTCATGACTTCTTCGAATATACGCGTGCACCAGGTGGTTTGTGGCGCAAAAAGGGGGAGAAAACAACGTTTTTACTTGTTTCCTGCATCTTTGGCGCGGTGCACAGTTCAATCTCCAACCGCCAGCGGCCGAGGGAGGGCGAAGCAAACACAACCCTTTGCACAGCGCAGTATTGATTACTGGCATTGCGCGTGCATCTGCATCACGGCATTGCATGCAGGAGGCGAATGTAGGTCAAGAATCTCTTTGTGCGTTTGCGTACAACGCACGCCTAGGCGCGGTTCGCACGCATTGTACACGCGCAATTTTTTCCTTGCTCCTGGCTTCCATCCAACGGCATTTTTAATGCTCGCCCCACGTTTGATCGCGCGATTCTCGCCTCTTAGCCTCATCGACGACGCTGCGTGGCGTGATCTTAATTGCTGCGACCATCATCTCTTCACACACGCAGCCGGGTTGCATGCGCACTGGATGCAACATGAACGCAACGCGTCTGCATGTCTAACTGTTAACCGGATTCGCAGCGAATTAACGACACAACAGCGACACGATCGTAAATTGAATTACAGTCATATCATCAATTATAGCGCGCGAATTTTGTTTTTATCCTGGCGTTATTATCGCGGCCATCGCTCAACGACCATAATAACGCTGGGCCGCAGCGAGCGATCGGGCCGCGTGCGGAGGTTTATTTCTTGCTGCGATGTCTTATTATTTTGTTAGGACGCGGCTTGAATAAGCCATCCGTCGGCGCGCAATCGCACCGAAGGCGGCCAAGAATAATAAAACGTGAGCTTGGACTTGCGCCGAACGCGGCGAACGCAAGCAAGCGCACGAAAACAATAGCAACTGCTAATGGCCGTCCATTAATAGATATTACATAATGTCGGTGCATTATGTGCGATGGCCGTGGCGACGCTCACGGTCATAATAGCGAGCGACGCCGCTTCTGGGCGAGCAATCAAAACCATTCTTATCTCCAATAAAGCCGAACTTAATGGATACGCGTATTACGCGCGGCGACCGTATCAGCGTCACCAGACGTTGGCACAATAATTTCGCCAGTTACCCGATACATTGTTGTCCTTTCAATCATCCAACAATTCGGTCATAAAACTACCGGCGTGGCGGGTAAACTTCCAAGACGACTTTCTGAAAATTTGCAACGCTCCCAATTTTCGGTCGACCGTGAATGCAGATATTACAATTGGTAATAAATATGTCATAATGTTAGGTGCAGGTGATAACAAACCGACGTAGTGAGGCGGTTAAAAGTAAAGAAACATTTGCAAGCGCAAATACGTTCTCGTCGCGCTGTTTACTGTTTGCATCAAAGTGACTCTTTGCCGAAAACGACGAACGGCCACAAAAGGTCCGAAACTGCAGACAGTGATTCGTTCCGGGGCATCAAAAGACATCTAAACTAGCGTGGAAAGTCGTAAACTCGGTGCATTACCGTCGTAGCGTATTATTGCCCCGAAATCTATTTAGGGTGGCTTTTCTCTGCACTCACCATATCCTAACCGAAAATTGCATTATGTTCGGCTTACCACCCACCCTGAATAGATAACGAATATAAATATTGCGTTCAAGGACGCTCTGAGAGCGTACGCATTTCGAGTGACGAGTGAATTGAAGACCTCAAGTGATTGTCAAGTGTTGAAACGAGTTTAATTTTAATCCCCGAGCCGCGATTCGAAATCCAAGCCACAATTCACATAATTAACAAAGATAGTCTTGGTGAAGCGTGTCAAGCGAGCATCCGTTGGGTGAGTAACGATCAGAGACTATAATAGAATCATAAATGCCGTAATTACGATTCGATCTGCTAGTGAAGGGAGTTTTGTTAGGTTATCATCTTTCCGTAAATGTTTATTAAATATAAATCCACTGACATTTATCTATCTAATTACGAAGAACTAATGTGAAGTGAGCACAAGTGAGGCACACGTCAAGGCTGAATCCATAAATGCGCGATTTGCATGTTGGTTTATACGCAATAGAATACGCATTAGGAGCGCTAGATCAAGCATTGGATGCTGCATCCAGGCTAACCTCTAAGAGGGACTTCAGTTGGCCGCAGGCAGTAGTCGACATCACCGTCGACTTTGCACAGTCGTAATTCATAAACTGTATAATGTAATGCATCAATAATGCACATCAGATGTAGATGCATAAAGAGTCACTCCTTCGTCGTAGGAAGCAATAATGCGCGAAGCGAGATGGCATATTGTTTGTGTTCATTGAGCGCTTAAGCGATGCGATGTGAGAGAGTCGACGATAGCATTACCAAGGCTAACCAGAACCGGCAAAGGGCGTTGTCATAGCATTATGCAATGTGTGTGCGTACAAGGATAGGAATTATATACATGCCCGCCTTCTTCTTGTTTACATCATCAAACATCTTCATTGCATCCATTGCGATCCCATGGGAATTCGAGCAGGAGCAGACAACTCCTCCTCATGGAATATTCCGTATAATTCAATTTCGCCAGGAAGACGTG
>JAODFX010200676.1:0-25587 GCA_027580035.1 Dorylogaster longipes
CATGAAGAAGCATCCACTCGTGCCCGCACAATAAACGCGCAAACGAGACGGTCCCAACTTGCAGCACTCCACCAACACCGACGGCCCGAATGCGCTCTTTAATCCACAGCAGCTGCGAACGCAATGTGCAAACATGGAATCCGGAGAAGGTTAGAATGCAAATTCGATTTATAACCAACGCCATCTAGCATCCTTCAGTAACCAACTCGTTAAGGAACTTGTCTTGCAAAGAACTAATTTCAATTAAGCCAATAAAACCCTTACGTTGCATCCTTGCATCTTCTGCTTCCCCAACATCATGTTTGAACATGATTCGGGGTGACCAGCTGCGCTCCTTTGATACCATATGGTGCAGATAAGCCGAAGGCATTGTGCAATCGGGTTGTCAATCGTCAATCACCGCGTGCGCCTTGCCGCCGATATAATTAGTTATCATTTAATCAGCTGTACACCAAGCGCGACCAAAGCAAACGTTCATGAATGATTGATATCGTTGCCTTTCCTCTGCCTCCTCCAGTCCGACACTTTGATAGGCAGAATCGCACTCCTTTCGCCGACGGAGAATTTGTGCCAACCGCGCAAGCATGTTCAATACCACTCCTTCGGTGTCTAGACTATGTTGTCTTTTAGACAGCCCGTAAACGGCTTAAATGGAGAAATCTATCCTAAGTCGCCCATTGGCCAGTAATTCTAGTTGATCCACTTGGTACACACACTTAAACATTTGTCCTTCTCTATCGATGACATTGTCAACATATACACGATATGCATATCGTTGGCTGCACGAATGCTTGTAACACTAGTAACAAGAAAGCGCAAACCTTCGAGGTACAACAAATTGATTGACGTTCAAATGCACTGCTGAATGCAGGCGCATTCGGCTACAAATTTCATAATATCTAGACAGCTTGTAACGAATCTAATAACATTCTTTGCATGAGTCACTGCGTACGTCTAGCGGCGCGATCATTTCAAAGATTCTATTTTGTATTTTGTACCTATCGAGAACGGGTCGCATGCACACGCTGCCTCTGCCGACATCTTCGTAGACATCTCGGCGCATTAAATGAACGCGGCAAGCGTGTGACGCTAACAAGGATGGCCTTTCACAGTCGCTGCAAAGACGCGTGTTTGGGCTTGCTTCTCGAATGACGTATGCTTTATACGATCGTCCTTCCCGAATGGCAGTTATCAGGCAAACGGCTGAAAGAGCGTTGAAATTCAGCCTGGCATTCCTGCAAATCAGCATTGTTATAAGTACTTGCCCGATTCAGCCGTTCGTACCCATTTGCATTTTGTAAGTTGACATTTGACGCCACACCTACATAGATCTTGCCTCCCCTTCTCTTTTTTCTCTTCTTTCATTCAGAAAAAAAAGGAAAAAGTGCCATGTTGAATTCATTTAATTACCTGTTAAAGAACTAGCAAATCTAGCACCAAATTAAAAATCGCAAAATAATAGCCTTAAAATTATTTACAGTTTGCATACCAATTTGCTATCATAATTAATTCTCTTTTAAATGTAGCGTTAATACTGACCTGTCATTTAAAATCGTTAACGAGTAAAAGTTTCAAAATTCAGCGTGCATAATCATTTCTTAATTCTGAAATTCGGTAAGCGTCAACGTTGCAGATTATCCAGAAATGCAAGTAAATTTTTACTATTGTAAGCAGCATAGCAATACTGATTAAAATTCTGCACTCACTACGTGTACTGAACTGATGTTGAAATTATCCGCTATCATATTTTAACAGAAACCAGCAATTAATCATTACTACCAGCAAATGATAAAGATAACACAAAAGTCTAATTATACTATATGCTGTTTATGTTCATATTCATAAATAATTGTCAATATGCAGTCTAAACTAATTTTCATGCTTATTACAAAGTTTTCGTGTCGTGACATAAGTTCCCGAGAATGTTTCGTGCCTTCCGTCAATCCGCTTATTTATTAATTTCCATACGAAATAGAAATTATGGAAATTTCGCACAGCAGTTATTGATTATGCTGATTTCGCTGGGAAACTTGTCGTAAGTTCCACATGCGAGCCACGCGCGATGAGGTGAGTAATAGAAAACAATTAAGTTCGTTTCGACGCTGCAGACAAGGCGAAAATATTCAACTTCCAACCCTTTAACCAAAGGAGCTACTAGGACTTCATCCAGGAAGGGGCAACAACTTTTCGTATTTTCGATGGATCAGTGGGAGAAGGCAAATGCCCCCAATTGCCGTTTGCAACGTTTGTAGCGACAAATGCAACTAGAACTCTCTCTAATCCAGTTCGGTGGGCTTCACATGTCGTAGAATGAAATGACAACAAAAGTAACGTGTTGTCTATCTAGCCCAGAGCTAGTATTATAGAATGCATTCGAATTGGAATAGAAATATAACACAGTCGTCCCGCCGGCGTTTATTATATTTTCATGTAAATGCGTATTTTTTCATTGCCGCCCATGTGCATGAATCGCCGCGATGGCAGCTGCGAACACTCAGTGTAAATGCTTACATTGTGCATATGGCTGTGTGGGTGGGCAAGAGCGTAATTAGATTGCGACGCCACGCGTCGATTCGTCTTCAGCCTCATATATTGGCACACGCTGCGCTGTTTCATAAACTAGGTGTTGCTCAAACTCGCGTTGCGCGTTGCGGTATGCGGCAAAACTGGTTGCAATCGTGATTGCCCCAAATGGTTGGGATAGGGGGGGGCAAAACCTGCCTTCACTCCGCTCCCCACCCTTGCCTGGCCCACGATGACCACTTAGGTGCGAAACGCCGCGCCGCGCGCCGCACCATAAGCGTACGGCCGGCAAACAACATAATGACCCATCGAATCGAGTGTGCGCGTCGAGACGAGAAGATAATAAGCGAGCCGGCGCGCGGCTGTCCGCTTTCGGCACCTGCTTAGTGCGCCCATAATAACACCTTGTTGGTGCGTTCGGGGTATCGGGCGCGCGCATCGGATGCGCGAAACCGGCCCCGGCTCGAGCTGAGCGCGCTGAGCGCGCTGCGCATGCGCCGCGCCGCGCCCGTGAACCTTTCCGTGCTTAAATTGTGCGGTGACGCTCTTTCGCCAACCGAATGAATACCGACGGCGCGTCGCGTTGCGTCGCGTCGCACAGCGTCGGCGCAAGAATGTGGACGACCACTTTCATGCATCAAACGAACGCGTGGAAAGTGAAAAGACCATCACTCGCCGCTCGCCGCAGCCACTGGCTTTCCGCCGCTATCGATGCGCGCAATCGGCGATATTTATAAATTGCCTGGATGCGAACGAGATTATCATCGCGCAGCACCGGGAGCAATGCGAGAGGAGGAGCATGACGAAGGCGACACTCACGCGAGCGCGCGCGCGGAATTACAGAGGAATCGAACGACGATGGAATCTCTCGCTACATCGCTGCATCCGTACGACATTGCCACGGCAGCCGTCCGATAAAATCAAATCCAAAATGCGCCTTAACGATGTGTAATCCATTAGATGCTTGTTTTCGAGTAACATTTTCGTGAGTTTCTATCTCGAGCATTAATTAATCTGTTTCTAGTGCCTTGAGCTACGGATTTTCGTCGTCCAAAATAGCTGTTTTTATCTCAACAATAATAAGGAATTACAGTCCAGAGAAGAGAACTAACGCTAACGTAGGAACATGGTGGAGTGTTTTCTACCTGAGTTAATTAGGAATCTGGTGGAGCATCTCACCAATCTATCCTACCAATCACATTCTACCGATTTCACAGCATTTTCAATATCAACGGTTGTTATTAGTCTGATGGTGAGGTAAAAGTAGATGCATTTTAACCTCGTTAAGGGGATAAATATACTCGTTATTCACGTTATCTGGGCAACAAGGCAAATTAAAAAAACCCGTCTAGTTACGTTTTCACTATGCCCAATATGCAGTGTTCATGCACAGTGTGACCATCCATCTTCGTCCTCAATTTTGTCAATCCTCCTTCGTTCACTGCAATTCTTAACACTATTGTAATAAGCTAGAGACAGGTATCACGTAGGTACCTGAGGTAACTGAGGAAAATACTTATCTTGGCGTGTAGAATGCAAACGGTTTTAATTATTCGCAAGTACATACCAATTTGAACTTACATCAGTATGTTGGCTGTTACGCATCAGGCACCACAGCACCACATAAATAAAGACAGTGAATCTAGCTTCGTTATATTTACTCTTTTATGTTTCTTGTTGTTTAAAGTAGCTTAATGGTCGTGCGAACGGAAAATGCGCGCACATAGGTAAATTTATTATTCAAATATGTATGTATACACATAGCCAGTAAAACGTGAAGAAGCCAAGTTATAAATCAAACTTAGTTAAGAAACACTAATTGCTTTTAGGAGGTGAAAATGTTATCGACCAATGAGTTTTCATCCTTACACTGTGCGCAACGTGGCGAAATAAGACGATGCGACAAAAATACGATGAGACTCTGCGCCTGCGCTTGCATGTGTGGTGGATGTACTTTATGCCTAATAGGCAAAGCGCACAAAGTACGCTTTTAACGCCCGTTTGCGGCCATTTTGACGATTTGCGAATCGGTCAAGTTCAAAAAGTCAAAGCGACTCGCCGAACATAAAATAACCAACGAGCTTATATGACCCGTTTCACCTTGACAAGCGCAATTGATGTGCTATTCCCGAGCGCCTTTTTTTAGCCTGTGCATACGACCGGCGAATGGATTAGTGAAACATATCATAATTTTCTGAAATGCGCAAAAAAATTCTCCATTCCGCCGATGTGTACGCATATTCACGCTAGCATTATGATAAACCCTGCAAGAAACTTGCCAACGCATGAAGCATGGAATTTAATTTTAATTTTTTGTAGCTCTCATTTTAAGCGATAAACGAAGGAATGCTTAATGCGAAAATCCAGTTCAATGAAGCGATGAACAAATTGGCGTCTTCTAATTTACCCATTCCATTGTTACTTTGTGACGATTGTGGTACTGTTGTAATGCAATAGTAATATGTGAATCTGTGAGAAAAACAGTTATCGATAATTAATGATGACGGAAAGGATTGAGACGTATTGTGTTGATCAATTTATCTACGGGCAATACCGCTAGGTGAGATAAGGTGAAAATGGTTGCAGACTTTTAAGTCAGGGCTAGCCGTCTACACTCAGAACCTAAGCCTATAACTACTTGTGCGCTAATTAAATAGAAGCGTGTAATCTAATCGGTTGCGTACAATTAAATTCATTAGCGAGTTATGGGCACACACATACCGAAAGTGCATGCGAGCACGCCGTTCGCGTCCGTTGCACCTGGATGACAGCAGCGCGCCAAGCAACGTCGCGTCTTTCTTCATTGCGTCGCCATTACGTAGTCGTTTGCTTCCATCGCGATCGATGATGGCGTGCGCACACTCCGTCCCAGCGAGTCCGACGTCTCGTCTGCACGAGTCGCACAGTGTAGTGAAACGGCTCGTTATCGCGCGACCGCCTAAATTAAAAACGTATTTAAGTAAATTGAAAGGCCTCTCGCGTTTGCCTTAATCAACTCCTCGTTACTTATGCGCTGCGCTGTTGGCTGATTGGTTGGGGGTTCTGGAGGGATGGACGACTGGGCGCACCGACCAGCCTCACGTTCGTAATGACCGGAAACCGGGAGAGACGCCCGATGGTATTCCGGTGGGCTGCGACTGCCACACTTCGGCGATCACCATTCACCGACCTCGCTGAGACTCCGTTGCGCTCACGAATTTATTGCGAATTAAATCGTATTTGTAATTGTGACAACAACAGCTTCAAGACACTTTCCAGACTACTGTGTAATGTGATAATTGCACACAATTTTTTACCCGTGTGCTATGGAAAATTGGAGCAATCTTCTTGGCTTAGTAGGAGTAATTTCGAATTTCCGAAGTGCTCAATATTACTCTGAAGCGTTTTGGAGAGATGTGTTGGGCGTACGCTTCGAACGCCTTGGGAGATCAAGGTGGTTATGATCGAAACGTACCAAGAGTTCGTGTGGTTGCAACTTGTCCGGTGGTAGTGTTTATTTTGAAACTCGGTTACTTGCTATCGAAGCGCGTTGCGAAGTACAGTCGATGAGACGGTTCGTGGACGAAGAAGAGTGGAAGGTGGCAGTGGATTATATAGAAGGAGCAGGTATAGAAAAGGTTCGGAAATTTTGGACGTTGGAAAAGGGCGCGTGTCATTGCAATTCTTTGAATTGAAGGATGTTGAATTCCATCAGTAGGAAATCCCTTCAGCTCAATTAACACAGATGAATGGAAATTGACCTTCAGCGAGCTCGCAACAGTCTGATGAATTATACATTTATAAATATGCTTGCTGTCATACTTGTGTCTCTCAGACGAAAATTAAATATTCTGTATAGGAGAATGCATTTCAATATCGCACTTCTGATACCGCGTTTGCAGAGAGCAATTGTACAATTGAAATGCGTTTGTGCTCACAACCGATAGCACAGCGAACGAATCGAGAGCATCTGAAATGCTATCGAATACCATCCTCTCCCTTGTCCGCCTCTATCCCGTATACGCTGGAAAGGAGAACCCAGTCAACAAGGGCATACGACAGCAAACAACCGTAGCCGATATACCACTCGCTCGTTGAAAACCATGGTAAGCACAACTAGCGGAATTTTGCTGCAAATCCGGCACCCCGTTCAACTATCCAATAACAATATTTTCCAGAATGCATGCAATGGTTTTAAGATGTTAATTTACTATGCACATGTAATTTCGCATCTGCGGAGGGTTTTGCAGGTGTTCGTTTTATCTCCACTTTTGGAGTCTCGACACTGTAAAAAGCGCTAGGCCTGGCGTTGGATGGCTACGGCGAGCCTGGGTTTTTTGCATTCTGTTCACGTCGATGCGGCCGTTATCGCATGAACGGTAATATCGAGAGCCAAATAGACGACATGTATCAGGGGTATAATAATATCTATCCTGCCCGAATGACTAACTGCTCCTAATTATCATTTAATTCGTGCTCATTTGAAATTTGAAAACAAATATTCAGACCAGACCCATTAATGTCGATATACGAACATTGCGAATGAACGCCAATCCAAAGTCATATTTGCAGAGAGCCGTACCAAGAGTGGAGAACACAATAAAGTGACAAGTTAATAAACGAGCAAAACAGCAGGTCTCTTCTGCCTGTCTATACCTGTACACGTGGTGTTGCCTGGTGAAATATACGTTTGGACATATTCGTTCGTCCGCCTTGAACATGCTTTTGTACGAGTGCAGGGAAGGGTTTTTACTTCCCGCTCAGTGCATTGGACTTGTTTATTTACTCGCACGCCATCCAATTCACAACCATCTAAAAGGTTTCTCTTGTAAGGCGGCGATAATTATCTGACTTATAATTTAATTTGTCTGTCTATAGTTGGCTGCCGCTGGCGTGCAGAACTCGAATGCGAGAAGCACGCAGCCGGGACTTATACTTGCCCTCATAGTAACGTAATGAAAATCATTTGCAAAAACGCAAAGTTCGAATTTATTTCCGATTTCTCACTGGTTCTCCCGCTTACAAGAAACAAATCTCTAACAAGTTTTGCCACATTACCGGCGATGGAGGTTCCTTTCGTTTATTGCAGTCGTCGCGCTGTGCTCATACGTCAGCCATCCCCTTACTATTGTCGTCCACACTTTGTAATTAAATACGTTTTTTAAAAAATATTTCTGGCGTGCGGCATGTGCGCACACTTTGAGTTCGAATCACTTGCCAGGTTGAGTCATTAAATCTGCCTGCGCCTGAGAAAACGTAAACGTATTTTTAAAACCTTTAGCTTGGTTGCCTGCAAAATGTGTTTAGGCAGCATTTACTCTGTTGCATGCAATTCTATGTTCTTGCTGACATATTTATTGATGTGCCAGACAGATGTTCAACTACTTCGTCTTGCTACCTAGCAGGGAACGCAAATCTGAGTGTCTCATGCGATTGACGTCGTAATATCCTGTTTTAGTATAAGCAATCTATTCCGAATTCATTTCTTTTTCTTGTGACAGCTTTACTATTGACATTATTTGCCGTGTTTCATTACAAACAAATACAGTATGTGGCTTGGGGAGTATTTTGCTTCAAAGCTTAAATTTGTATACGCAAACTTTAATTGAGTAGAAAGTATAAAAATAGAAAAGATAGTAATTTGTGTGGGAAAATATCTGTGTGAACTATATGTGAAGGTTGCAGAAGTGTAAATTGCAATTGTTATTTTTCTACTCTCTTGTCTCCCTCAAATATACTCTCTAACTAATTAATATTTAATGATAGTTCAAGTTATAAATGTTTCATGACCATACAAATTGAGATATCAAGCACTGCGCAATTTTGTGCAGATACCATTCTGAAGAAGAACTAAGTGAATTGGAAATTGCATTTATAAATCACGTTGCAGGTTGAATTCGTGATGCGTTGTTCTGTGCGCGCACATCACGACTGTAAGACATGTTTCTTTGCATCTCGGGATGCTTTCCCTTCGTTCGCTGCACATGTTTGCGAATGCACATGATGCAGTCATGTACGAAATGTTCCATCAACAATAATAACAGCAACAACAAGCATGAAACATTCACGCCGACGAGCAAGAGCCAGCTTTATGCCCTTGCTCTTGCTTGTGTTTCGCAGAGCCGGAGCATCAGCACGCTTTCGGTTCCGGATTATTGAATCATCCAGTTATGAAATCTGGCCGCCCGTTTGCTCCCAATGCGAAATCTCACCTAAACAGCATGTATATCTAGCGCATTAGGCTGGTGAATTAAGGACAAGGTGCTGCCCACGTGACTACTCTTTAATTCATAATCAGTGCGGCTTCATTACTTTTGCTATTATCGCTTTATTGAACCGGAGACCGTTATAAATTTCAAGCGAAATTAATCATTCCAAAGTTTCACTAACCTACTTCTGTCTCATATGAGTCTCACCCATTTATAGATATTGTGATAGCAATATCAAACGCACTTAGTTTATATGAATGTGCTAGTTTTAATTCAGTTTCTGGTGAGTTAGATTTTACTATATTATTGTAAACCATTTAGTAATTTCCATGTATATGTGTCTTCTAATTGTCGTATTAAAATAAATAGCCGCATAAGGTTAAATATTGTTTTTACTCCCGGAAGAGTCGCGCTAGCTGCCAAGCGAGTTAGGGAGTTTTCAGGTTCCCCACAGATAACAAACCTAAGCGCGACAAAAGCACAAGGTGGGTCATTTGGGATCGTCAAGTTAAGTCGTTTCCTCCTCTTCAACCTTCGTTTACCGCCTTATTATTTAAAACACATTAATACATTAACATTTTTTTTGCCCGTGCCAACGCAGGCTGTAAGCGTCTAAATCCCATGCTGTCTGAATAATCAAACACCTGTAGGCCCTGTTGTTTGCCTGTAATATGGCAGAACTGACGTAGCAGTCCCCTGAATAAAGCTAACGGAGCTGTGCGTCGACAAGTGAGGGGAAAGCTAACCATGCCTTTTGCATTGAGAACAACATGTAAGATGATGGAGAGAAGGAGAACGAAACGAAGCGTTAAGTAAATAATCTCTTACCGAAAAAGTTTCTTAATTAATTAGAATGAGAATGCGAATTTAATCAGCTGCTAAGCCTCTAGTGATTAAAATAAAATTATTTGGGGAAGCCGAACGCCCGCAAGCGCGAACGTTGGCAAGCCACGAGGCTGGCAACAGAACATTCGCAATTCACTCTCGCATACGTTTTCCTGTTTGAGGCCGTCTCCCAAAGGACCCCACCACTCTTAGGGCACCGAAATACTAAGTCGTGAAACAACGTGAAGCTGAGTGTAGCAACTTCATCGATCACCGGCAGTTCGTTCCGAAATTCAACGGCTCAAAATTAGAAATAAAGCATTATAATTATATTAATCTTTGGTAATTAAATAATTAGATATTTTCAGTGAACAGAGGTGCATTTATAAACGGTGTAAGTAGAACATACAAATACAATAGACAGTTTCGACTAACGACAAATTTAATTAAACACTTACAAGAGTTTGGACACGAAAAGCAAAACAAAACAAAAGCAAGCAAAAATTGGTTTATTTTCAGTACGCAGCGCCCGCTTCAACAAGGTGGCAAATTTTAATTGCGAGTGGCTACTGTTCTCGGTTCATAATTGTAATTGTTGAATTGCGCAACACATTTCAACAAATTTGCTTGGAAATTAATTGTCCAACTACATCGCCGGCGTCCATTTGACTCAATCACACATTCGGGCGAATTCGACTGGCACAGCTTCCTCTCGGGGACCAATGCAAAACACATTTCAATTCGGATCGTTATAACAACAAAAAAAACTTGGCGCCGTTAAATTATTTCCATTCGCTTTCATTATCCACGATAAATATTGATGTGCGCTGGTCGTCATTATTTGCCTAGTTTAATTACACGATATAGTGGTGCGTTTTTCCACTCATGCACCAACAACCATACCGATTTCAAAAGTATGTCACGCGCATGTGTCCTCCCACCGATATATTACGGCATTTAAACATTTATATTTAATGCACTATATCTAAATTTATTTCGCACCATATGTAATGTTGGACGCGCAGCAATTTTACGAGCATTTCTACCAAGTGTTGCGCATTCCGATACAAATTGATTTCGCAATGCAAACATACACGAATTGCATTACTCGAATTTAGATTACGATTGCAATTTTATTTATCGATGGTCCTTGATTTCAAAATTAATCGCCGCTCCGTAACGCATTTCCTAGTATACGATTTAGAGAAATAAATTATTGAAATTCCCTATTTTCCGGGGGTGGAGGGGGGGGGGGAACGTGCATGCATGACACTTTCCATTAGGTTGGGCATGAATTTAAACGATCGCGGCGTGTGCGGCAAAGTCGTTAATATTTATCGCGCGTTCGTTACGCATCGCGGAAAAATGAGCAGACAATTAAATTTGTATGATATTGCGATTCGCTTCGAAGCGCGTTGTATGCAAATTATGTGCGTAGCACCTCGCTCGTACGCAATGGAATTTCGCGACGCCGGATTGCGGCTTTTCTTCTCTGCCAGTCATTATTAGTTGATGATTTCCTCGCTGAGCGTGGCATTGCGTCGTCGAGATTTGAACCACAATCACCGGCGAAATACCAATGCGTGCGGGAAGCAAGCAGCGCAAGGAGTAGATTGGAAATTGTTTAGATTGTTTACGTGACACGTTGTCGTCGCGCGAGGACAAAGAGGAGGCTTTGTCCGCGCCGCCAGCGAGGGTTTCCGTTGAGGCGGTTGAGGTAATGATTAGGAATGCTGCAGTCCTTCCTTTCGAAGACAGTCCGGCGATCCTCCGTTGCCATGTAGAAAATTGAAATCTGATTAAGACGAGCACAATAACGATCTGAATGTAGTCTCTTTCGTGGAGCGTTAACGACGCTTTATAGCGACTGGATGTCTCGCATGTGCGACGAAGTTTTGAATGCAATTTTCTTCCTGCACATGCCGACAAATTTCCAACTGGTTTAGATCGTCCCAAATGAGTGTGCCAGGCGACATGCAAGTTTTCTTTCTGGCCTCGAAAGCGTCCAAATTGTAATTACTGTACGTGTAATGGCTAAGTTAACTTCCTCTTTCCTGCTTTAGAGTCTGCACCTATCTTCCTATATTATCCCAGATCTAGCAACTTTTATTCAAATAGATAATACATCAAGTAATGAAACAGAATGATAAAAATGCGTCGATTAATGAGCTGCAGTGAACGAATAATGTCATTGTCACAAAACACAAAAGCTGAGTGTCCCATGGATTTTTGTTATCGGCCACATATTGACCGCACTGGGCCTGCAAATTACGTCGGGCGCTAAAGAGATAACGCTATTTAATGCGGCGAATCGCCTCTGGCCTGGTTGGTGGGCGCTCTCCATTGTGACCGCTGGCGATTCGAATTTGGTGTCGGTTCACGCAGCAATACGAACGCGGTGCAGACGACGACGCACCGGCGAAGTTTTTATTGTTGGAAAGCATTCTCGCGAGACACCAGAGTCGGACTCGTCGAACAGCCGTGCGCTCCTCACTCGCGCGACGAATTTCATTCTGCTCGCGACGGGGTTTTTTTCAAATTGGCCACGTCCGGCTTTTCCATTTACCTCCTCTCCGTAAGTCCCACACAAGTCTCGTAAGCGGGGTGTTGAAATAATGAAAGATATTACACCGTATCCTTAATGATCTTTTTTCTTTGGCTCAACAGCCGTATTCGCACAACATGCCGTGCGCTGCAATTGTTGCTATCGTTTGTCCTTTTCGGCGTTCGTGTTCCTTCGCCGCAGTATTTTATTTTCGACAGGACGTTGGCCTGTGGGTCATTTATTATACACTGGCTCCAAAAATGCGCTTTTTATCGACTCGCTGAGTCAACTTGTTGAAGAATTTAACTACGCGCAAACTGTAACGCGTTAATCAATCAATTTTTCTTTGCGCATCGCATCCTGTCAGTCGTGCAAATTGCGCAAAGCCAAACTCGGGCAACTCAGCCTTCCCAGACGCGTGCTTGCAATTAATCAGATTACATTTTGAGTTGATGATTTCAACAGATGTCCATCGTGTTTGCTGTGCGTTGCGGCCGGGTCGACGGACGTTTTGGATAGGTGCATTGAGCTGGGGACCGTGAACACAAGCGAATTTTTCATTTTATTTATCATCCTCGTCTCGTGCCAATTTCCGCGTTTCCCTGCCCTGTCTGTCCGTTCGGCGTCTCATTGCGATGTAAACATGTCACACATTTGGTGCAGAGTGGGCAAAAATCGCCATCCTCGAGCGGCCATTCCACGTAGAAAATATGCCGCGCAAAGCTCTCCCCACTTCGCTGCAATGATGTTTAATTTTACGGTGGGTAGCCGGCGAGATTCTCACAAAGTCAACATGAATAAGCACATACATCTCAGTGCATATGGACTGGTCGTAGCTTTTGCACGTGGCTCTAACGCGCATGCTGGAATGACATTATAAAAGCATCATCATATTGGTCTACAGACATGTTGTTTGATTAGGAAATTCGGAAATCGCAAGCCACTCCTATAACAAATTCTGAATAAGGAAAAATGGTTCTTGCGATGGCAGTGGTGGCGAAGAAAAGCGCGAGTGGCTTCCGTGGATGGAGGATCGTATAAATGCGCTGCGCAACTCGCTTCCCGACGTTCGTCCGTGACGGCAATACGTTTTCCAAATGTCTACCCTATTACGGTTTTATTTCTCGTCCGTTGCGAAAAGAATAATAGAGTGTAGGGAAGAGAGGTGACTGAAGTAATCGAGTGAGGTTCGAAGGAGACGCCTCGCCGAAATATCCGAGTCGTTTGTCACGATTAGCGCGGCCCCACAGCAGGGGCGGCGGCGGCGACGGCGGCGGCGGCGGTGGTTGTGGCACCCACCGTCGAACACAAACCGTTCGACGAAGGGTTCGACCGCGCGCACAGACAATACGTGTGTGTGGGTGCGCAGAGGCGGCGTTCATGTTGTCGGGTTCGGTCAGCCGGGTAAAACGAGTGGCAGGTGGCGGCTCCCGCGGTCAGCAGTGTATTACTTTCCGACTTCCGAATGCCGCACTGATTTCACCGCCGTGGCCGCCGCCGCCAAACTGCGGCGTTCGAGACAGAATGGCAAACAACTGACAATGTCGTTAAGCGAACATGGCCTCGTAAAACTAATGTAGAAATCGGGACAATTCGCTAATGGCATTAGTTCGACCAACGTGGGGAAGTGCGCGAAGGAATTCGAAGCGTCCTCGCAGCTCGCACCCCAAAAGGTGAACGAGTCTTTTTTGGCGAGCGGAAATTTGTTCGTATTTTGCTGCGGCATGGGCATTATGTATTATTAACGACCGGCAATTGAACGCCAGATTAAGCGTCGCGCACACACACGGCCACGTGCTCGAGCGTAGTGCAGGCTACCACTGTTTCTACCGACTGCCACCGCTGCCAGAAGACCAGCGAGCAACGCCGGCTGAGCTTTGCGCTTCGCGGCCTTTGTGCGGTCCGGTAGGTGGGGCGCCCCACGCCTCGGCCACGTTCGCGTCACAACGCCGCCGCCGCCGCCGCCGCCATGCGTCGGCCGGGCTCGCTTCTTCCTACCACCTCCACTACCGTCACTGCGCTTGCCGATCCGAGCAGCATCCGAGCGGCGGCGTGCTGTGCTCGGCGCTCAGTCCGCTGCCACCCTCCGTGAGCGGTGGTTGTGTGCGCTGAGCCGAGCCGAGCACGAGCGCAGGACAGTGAACGTGCAGTGCAGTGGGGTGCCACCACCCCAATCGTGAGTGGTGTAGTAGTGTCTTTTCGAAGCAACTTTGCGGTGATTACGTGAGGAACTCATGGTGGTGGTAGTGGTAGTGGTGGTGGTGGCACGCAAAGGGTGAGCGTTTGTATCCCCGTAAGGATGGCTCTCGTTGTGGGGTCGCCACCGTTGCTGCTGCTGCTGCTGCTGCTGCTGCTGCTGCTCTTCCTCACTGCGATCTCGGGCGCCTCCGCCAAAGACACAATGTTCCCCACCGACAGCGCGCCGCCCCCGCTGCGGTACGAGGCGCCGGATGACTGTCAGTGGTGGGTGCGCGATCCCACCGTCACTGGCGGCGGCGAGGACGAGGTATCGCTGACGTGCAAGCTGCGCACGATCAACAGCGAGTTCGACACGACCAACTTTAGCGTGATTCCGTCGGAGCACACGACGTCGCTGCGCATCGAGTGCAGCGACGTGATCATGTCACGTAGTAGCTTGGACGATCGCAGCTTCGTGCATCTGAACAAGCTGCGCGAGCTCGAGTTGGAGCACTGCAAGTTAGGCCGATGGCCGGCTGGCACGTTGACGGGCTTGCGAGATCTACGCAATCTCACCGTGCGCACGCACAACACCGACTGGCCGGCGATGAGCCTCGACTTTTCCACCGAGAGCTTCATGCCTGTGCGCCAACTCGAGCGGCTCGATGTAAGTTGCAACAATATCTGGTCATTCCCGGAAAACATTTTCTGCCCGCTGACGAACCTCGTCATGCTGAACGTGAGCGAGAACCGCCTGCAGGACGTTAGCGATCTCGGCTTTCGCGAGAAGGCGCCCAGTCAGCCGCAGCCTCTAATTAGCACCGCCGAGGACGATCAGCCACGGCCCGAGACAGCGCGCACATTAGCGCATCCGTGCAGCCTAGACATTCAAGTGCTCGACACGTCGCATAATCATTTCGTGCTCATACCGGCGAACGGCTTCGGCGTGCTGCGGCGCCTGCGCGAGTTGTACATCCACAACAATGAGATCTCCATGGTCGCCGACAAGGCGCTCGCCGGCCTGAAGGGACTGCAAATCTTTGATCTCTCCAACAACAAAGTCGTCGCGCTGCCTTCCGAGCTTTTCAAGGATTCCATCAGTTCCATTAAAGAGATCTACTTGCAAAACAATTCGATCAGTGTGCTCGCGCCGGGATTGTTCACAAATTTGGAGCAACTGCTCGCACTGGATCTTTCCAAAAATCACCTCACCAGTGCATGGATTAACGCTGACACATTCACCGGCTTGATTCGTCTGGTGCTGCTAAACCTCTCTTACAATCGCATTTCTAAATTGGAGCCAGCATATTTCAAAGATCTCTATACGCTGCAGATTTTGAATCTGGAGCATAATCTGCTGGAGACGATACCGGCTGATACGTTCGCGCCAATGAGCAATCTGCACACGCTGATCTTATCGTTCAACAAAATCACCTATCTGGACGCGTATTCGCTGAACGGCCTCTACGTGCTGTCGCTGCTGGCGTTTGATAACAATCTGTTGGAGGGCATCCACCCGGAGGCGTTTCGCAATTGCTCAAGTCTGGAAGACCTCAATCTTAACGGCAACGTGCTGACTGCGGTGCCGCTAGCCCTGAAGGATATGCGCCTGCTTCGAACCGTCGATCTGGGCGAGAATGTCATTACGTCGCTGGAGGAGCCTGGCTTCCGTGGCATGCATAATTTGTACGGGCTGAGATTGATCGGCAATCGCTTGCAGAACGTTAGCAAGCGCGTCTTCACCGATCTGCCTGCGTTGCAGATTCTCAACTTGGCGCGGAACAAGATTCAGCGCATCGAGCACAGCGCTTTTAGCTATAGCCCAAATTTGCAGGCGGTGCGCCTTGACAACAATCAGATGACGGACATTAGCGGCTTGTTCGCCGACATCGAGAGCCTACTGTGGCTGAACGTGTCTGACAATCACATTGAATGGTTCGACTATGCGCTAATACCGCGTAACCTGCAATGGCTCGACCTGCATAAGAACAACGTGCGCGAACTGGGCAACCACTACGGTTTGGATCTCGAGCTCAAGTTGCAGACGCTCGACGCTAGCTTCAACAAGCTCGGTAAGGTCAACTCCGCAGCGGTGCCCAGCAGCCTCGAGTTGCTATTCCTTAACGACAATTTAATCTCGACCGTCGAGGCGCACACGTTCCTCAAGAAAATGAATCTGACGCGTGTCGATCTCTATGCGAACCAAATCGTCAGCATGGACCTGAACGCACTCCGCTTAACGCCCGTCGATCCCGAGCGTCCGCTTCCGGAGTTCTACATCGGCGGCAATCCGTTCCAGTGCGACTGCACAATGGAGTGGCTACAGCGCATCAACAAATTGGATCACTTGCGCCAGCATCCGCGCGTAATGGATCTCGAAAGCATCTACTGTAAGCTGTTGTACAACCGCGAGACGAATTACTTGCCTTTGATCGAAGCCGAATCTAGTCAATTTCTCTGCACGTATAAAACACACTGCTTCGCACTCTGCCATTGTTGCGATTTCGACGCGTGCGACTGTGAAATGACATGCCCGCCCAACTGCACATGCTACCATGACCAGTCGTGGTCGGCGAACGTCGTCGAATGCTCCGGCGTAGGTTACATGGAAATGCCAAGTCGCATTCCCATGGACGCCACCGAGGTGTACTTGGACGGCAACAACTTTGGCGAATTGTCGAGTCATTCATTCATCGGCCGCAAGAACCTGAAAGTCCTCTACGCGAACAACTCGAACATTGCCGCCATCTACAATCACACTTTCAGCGGCTTGCGACGCCTGATGGTGCTGCACCTCGAGAACAATCGCATCAAGGAGCTGCTCGGCTTTGAATTGGCGACTCTGGAGAACCTGCGCGAACTGTACCTGCAGGGCAATCTCGTCCACTATGTCGACAACAGGACGTTCATTGAGCTGAAGCAGCTGGAGGTGTTGCGATTGGACGGCAATCGCTTGAGCTACTTTGCCGTGTGGCAGTTTGCGCTGAATCCGTACTTGGTGGAAATCGGCCTGAGCGACAACCAGTGGTCGTGCGACTGTGCGTACGTGCAAAAATACCGATCGTGGCTGCAGGTGAATTACGGCAAAGTGGTCGACGCCGGCAAGCTGGTCTGCATGTACAGCAACGTGACGAAAGCGCTGGGCCCGCATTTGGCCGACTTCAATGCGACATCGTGCGCCGCCTACACGAGCAATACACGCGCGATTGTCGAAAGCCAAGTAATGAACGACTACCTGCCACTGCTGCTTGGTACGATGTGCCTCTTCCTCGCGAGCGTCGTCATCGTCTGCGGCGCGTTCTACTATCGCCGCGAATTGCGCGTCTGGGTTTACTCGCGCTGCGGCCTGCGCATGTGCTACAAGACCACGGCGTTCGAGGAGCAGCAGGACAAAGACCGCCTCTTCGACGCGTACATCAGCTACAGCGTCAAGGACGAGGCGTTCGTCAGCCAAGTGCTCGCGTCCGGCTTGGAAGGCAGCGAACACGGGTATCGCCTCTGCTTGCACTATCGCGACTTTAACGTCTCCGCCTACGTGGCCGATACGATTATCGAAGCGGTGGAGTCGTCGCGGCGCACGATCATTGTGCTCTCCAAGAACTTCCTGCACAATGAATGGTGCCGCTTCGAATTCAAGTCGGCGTTGCACGAGGTGCTGAAGGACCGTCGCCGTCGGTTGATTTTCGTCGTCACGGGCGAACTGCCGCAGCGCGACCTCGATCCGGATCTGCGCTTGTACCTCAAGACGAACACGGTGATCGAATGGGGAGATCGCCAGTTTTGGCAGAAGCTCCAGTTCGCCATGCCGGACGTTAAGCGGCCATGCGTGCACCAGCGCTCCAGCGTGAACATCTACGCTTCGACGACGCCAACCCACCACCATCATCATCATCTGGAGCGTGCGCGGAGTCCAGCGCTGCCGCCTCCGCCGCCGCCGGGCAAACTGCCGCCGTTCCTGCAACATCCTCCTAGTCTTCCACGAGATACGCGAACGCTTCCGCATCCCTTATGGGCGTAGCGCTTACACAAACGAAGGTGAGCAGCCGTTATTAATCGCATGTTCCTTAATCCTGTTAGGAGAATTCATTTCCAGCGGCACAAAAATGTTGCGAGCGGCTTTTGTACTCAAATTAGTAGGTCTATTCATTTCTGCGCACTTGGAAGAACGTTTTCAAAGAAATATCTTGTCTTCATGTGCGCCTTGGAAGGCGCATTGCTAGTTGCTGCTTGCTTTTGTGCGTTTGATGTGAAGGGCTATTTAAATAGATGAATTCGAGTGACAGGCAAACAAATCTAGAAAAAGCCTAAGGGGACAATACCGAACTGCACCGCTCCTAATCGTTTTCTTTTTTTCACATAGCCTCGGCGACATTTTCGAGTTTGGAATACACATATCATTCATGCACTTCGGGACGGTCACATTCATTGCGGACCCATTGTACGTGTATTACAAGGGATCACCTGGCCGTAAAATTGCAGCGCCCCAGTGTCGCACAAAACGCTTGCGTTCGCCAAGGAGTCGGATGCGACTTTCGCTTGAGGTTGTCAACTAAAGTCGGTACCATTTACCTGCTATTGTTTTGTTCAGTTTCCCGTATATTTAATCACATAAGGCGATCGCGCTTCTACCTTCGGGACCCCGAGCAGATGTGATTATTCCATTGTCAACGAACCAATCCAATATCGGCGCTAATATAACTTCAAAGGAAGACTTTCAAAGTGGGTATTAGCTGATGAAATGGCAAACAGGTAGCTTCGATGGATGGTAAACAATATCGACTTCAAACATCTTAGGATAGATTTTCGTTGGTGTAATAAGGTGTATTTTTTGTTGGTCGTTAAAAGGAAATTCTGTCGTGAAGCTTGGGGTCTTTACGATAATAATCAAGTTTGGCGACGCGAATCTTTCCCGCATGCCATGAGGCGACAATGCAGGCAGGGCCTATAATGTCTGATGGGTAGGTTCGCTATCGTAAATCAGATGGTCCAGAGCAGGACCAGCTGCCTCCCCATATGTGATATAGTAGAGACGATAGAAGAAAACGGCAATAAGAAATACGTTGTAGTGCTTGCTCGACTTGCAAACAGCGTTCCCTGTGCGAAGCAAAGCGTTTGGATCTTTAGAAGTTAGCTCCATATTGCTCATGTATTTCTTATGGGATTCGCGTTTGAAACAAGCAAACATGTTCGTTCAAGTTCATTGTGTCGTAGAGAGGTTAAGTCACCGAAATTCTTAAACATCAAGTAACTGGCATATTAAGGTTTAAACCAGTTGGAAATCAATCGTATTAGGGTTGATAATGAATTTTATTTGTTTAGTGGAGTCAGGCCATTGCGAGTGCATCCGAAAGTCGATATATTCAAATTAGAAGAAACCCGACCCGATCGAAGAGTAGCGTCGACATAACGCGCCGCCAGCCCACCTTGTGCAAATATTTGCGCACGGATACGCGAGACGTGTCCGCTAGAGTATGCGCGATTTCGAGTCGCGTGCGTGCATTGGTCAGCGCAAAGCGCTTCACGCATGCGCGCAGCGAATCGAGTGCCTGCCGAAAAGACAGGCTCTACGATGCATTCGGCTGCTTGAAAGAGAGCGTGAACGCATACTGTCAACCGATATTTTCACATGCAACGCGACCTCGACCCAAAGGGGCACGGTTAAATCGAAACCAACTCGTACGTCCTTTGTCCAACACGCCCATCCCCGCATCGCTTGCGGCCTTCTGCCGTCCTGTAGACAATGCGAACGCGATGTTTTTCTCCTATCCTTTAGGACAGCGCGGCCGACACCGGTGCGTAGTTAGCGTTCCATTCAGAGCCACCGATGCACGAGCACAATGAGATCAAACGACGCGCAAGACGAAACCGAAGGCTTCGAGTAGGACGAGTTGAGTTCGTGAAGAAACCCGAACCAAAGCTTCAGCGCGGCTTCGTTTGCCCTGAAGTCGAATACCGGTTGACGTTTGCACACCTCCGCCCGCCTCTAGATTAGCGCCGGTCTAATTTCACAGCCGTTGCCTCCATTTCTTTGCTACTTGCTCTCATTAATGTGTATTCGAAATTTATATTGCGCACTTATTAGCCAACCTGCGCTACGCTGAGGAAGGTGGCTGAAAATGGCAAATTGCTTCACTGATTTCTTGCGCGTTCTAATTTCCCGTTGGAAGCGGGGATGGTGGGATTTTAAGAGCGGACGGGGTTCCGCGTTTCTTTCTTCAATTTCGCTTCGATAAATTGGGACAAGCAAGCAACGCCAAGAAACCGAGCGCACGAGGTCATACACGATCGAATTTTGATATTGTAGTGAGATACTACGATGCAATTTCTGCATAATGTCCAGTCTAAAGCATCGCGGCGAGATGCGAAACGTGTCACGAACAAAGAACTCTTCGCTTCGCGGTTGAGCAACGCCGCTTTTTATAGCCCCATTCGAGCGCAAAGCTTTTTCGCTGGTTTGGCTCCAGCCGTAGTGTGTTTTCGCGGCGCGCAGCCTCTTTTCAAATGCAAATACGCCGACATTTGACAGACGCCGTGACGTCCTGCTTGCTCCCTCGGGTGCGCGTGTGCGACTACAACAGGAAATTATCATATTTGCGGGAATTGTGGGCTGCCTTGCTTCTCTTTCTGCATTCTACATGCCAAATATGGGCTTGGAACGAAAATCGTTCTCTCTGCCATCTCTAGCGCTGTTCATTCATCTGGACGGAGACGATTGGGGCTCGCTGCGCGTTGAAGCAAGACGCGATGGCGTTTAAACGCGTGCATTTTTCTTTCACGCCGCGGCGTCGCATTATTTGTAACGCGATGTGGTGGGAGATGATATCTATTCGGGAAACGATAAATTAAACGTCCAGCACATCGCTTCCAAGCTGGCAACGCATTCATTTTTCTAATCATAATATACGCATGCGCGTAATGCGATAGAAACCAGAAGCAATTATCGCCCACCACTCGTTTCGGTTCGTGTCCCGAAAGACGGCCGCGAGAAATTCGAGCCTTGCCCGAAAATAATGGATTGCATTTGTACAGCGCGTACAATTGGTTAACACAGCGTTGATATTCTCTAATTGGAAACGTGAAACGTGAATTCACTTGGAATCTCGTAACATTTTTTTTCCGGGAGCGGCAAAAAAGGGAAGTGAACAAAACGGAGCATCGAATGTATATGTTGAGCGAAGAGAATGAATGGGCGAACGAAACGATTGAGGACTGCTTAATTGAATCCAATTTATTCGCGTTTTTTTTTTCATTAATGCGATGGTCGTCGACGAACGCAACCGGCGAGTCAATAGCGACGATCCTTCTTGCTCCTCCACGTCATACGTATTTGCATATTGATTAAACAGTTTTTCCTACGAGAAAATGCTTCTTTGCTCGCAACTTGGCTGTATGAGTTCTGCTTGTTTGTTGAGTACTCTTCGGTGATGTCTCGATGTTGTCCTTACTAACATAACATGCAGCAAGTGTATTTGTTTTGGGTTCTGAAGGGCGAACAAAGCACAAGAGCAGAGCAAACCTTCAATAGTGAATTGATTATGAATGCAGGCGGTTGACGATATGCTCATGCGAATTCCCATTTCAGTGCCATGGGTGGTAGACGTTCGTGGATTTTATGTGAAAACCTAACGAAATGAGCCAAAAGACAGATGATGAGTTACGACCTTCGTGCTCATTCCGCTTATAAACTCGCAGTGGCAAAGCCCACACGCTCCGGCGACGAGATACAAATGCTATTGGCAGTAAGACGAAGGGCGAGAGAGAGATGGCGTAGAAAGAGAGTCTTCGCCAACTTGGCCCTCGGCGTTGCTCCCCTTTTTGATAAGACTTGTTATCGGTTTGAATTATTACGCGCAGCCGATAGCAGGCGGGGTAAAAATCAACGATGGCCCTCCCTTCTTCATTCGCCGCTGCTACCACAATCTCCCCGAGCAGCCAACACTTGAGATATCGCCACAATAACCATCTGCGGCATTGACGCGCTGTCAGTGGATGCGCTCAACATCATTGCGTCGAAATGAACCCCGCGCCCTTGCTTTCTTCCGTATCGGCTCGAAGCATCTCGCAGAAAGCAAGCAACCGCAATTTTCCATCTTGTTGCGCAAAAAATTAAGCGTCGACGTTATCTGCCACCGCAAGTGCGCGTCAATGCACGTCTGCGCGCAACGAGCGAGCGTGCTGTTTCGTAATTGCATTTTTACGTCTCTGTGAACGGACAGCCCAACGGACACGAATGGGTTGGTTCAACCGCACGTCGGCGTCGCCGCAGTCTTTAACATATCCGTGCGGGCGTCTCGCGTCCTGTAAACGAAATTACCACGGCGCACATAATGCGTTCGTGTGAAGTCAATGAATAAACGCGAACGTGAATAGCCTCCGACAGTTTTATCGCGCACCTCTGGCGCGCAGCGCACCCGCTGCACTCGTCGAGATGCTTGGCTGCGGTGGAATCGCCTTTCGTGCTTGAAACAAAAAGGACGGACGAAGAATGAACTCGCATTGCATCGCAGCCGTGAAACAAGAGCGAAATACAATGCGCGCGGCTGATGCATGCCAATGTTCTCCCTTTCGGCCTCGACTTGTTAAACAGCACTAACAAGAAGCGGATGTTCTGCATTAGTCCGATCATTTCCACCTCGAAAAAGAAACCTTAATAAGCGTACGCATTTAGAGCCTCTTTATCACACGTTCTCACGACACGTCAACGCGTCAAGTGCTTTTGTTTCGTGAAACGAAAAGAATGCGCCTGCTAGCATCTGCCGTGACGTCTTTTCCCTTTAATGAAGATAGTCTCCATCGTGGAGAAATCCATGCATTGCCTTTGAAATTATTTAACGTGCATCGTAAAGAAGGAGTAATATGCATTTAACACTCTTTTATCCTCCTGCGCGTGATTGCAAGTAGCTGTGAACGTCCCGGCAGCAGGTATCAGCGCGATGCTGAACAATGGACCGTCGCTGATCTGCTTACAATGGGACATACATCGTCTGCCGCAGCTGCAGCGCAGCGCAGCGCGGTGTGGAGCATCGACCAAACGCACAATAAATAGAAAGAGCAGCATGCCGTCGTCATCGGGCAGCCACGACATCGCCGCCTAAACACGCGCATTATGCGCACACTTGCCATGAGCGAGCGCTCAAGCACCCTCTAACGGAGGGGAGCGCTCCTGAATAATGCACATTAATAAGTGAAACAACAGCCGGCTTGACGAGCGATGCGCAACGTGGGCGTCCTTAAGAGCGCGTCGCGACTAACAGATTAGAATATCACCGCGCAGGCCACTCGTGACGTTGATGCGAGCATGTAATTGGTTTGGTAGCGGCGCCTTTGGACGTTTTCTTTTTGCCCTCAACCGACGCGAGCGTTAGCTGGAAAGAGTACTTACCCGATTAATTTGCGGACGAACGCACAAACACAACCCACGCGCTGGGTGGAACCTCGCTTCAGCCACTTTTAGCAGTAAGCACCTCGCATAACGGCATTATTTATGTGTTGCGTTCCTGCAAAATGAAGATGCATCATTTAGGTACGCCAAAAGTAGCGTGATAAGTAGCAAATGCATACGAATTTAGAACGGAACGAAATTCATTTGTTTCATTTTAGGCTTGTGTCGGCGCGTAAATTTGATGGCTTCTATAAAACTTTCGGATAAAACCTATTTCATACTTGCCAGCTTCTGTAACCGAAGGTTGCTTGCGTACATCCGTGACTATCTGACTAAAATAACTAAAGAGCTCGTTGCGTTTTATAAAGTTAATTTTTACTCCAACTATATTATCATGGTCTTATGCGTCATTGATCACTCAACTATCAGCCGCAATTGATAATTAAAAATTACGGATGTAATTTGTGTCACAGAATTAAATCATGTTTATCATACCAGGAGTTCAATTCGACTCTAGACCTATTCACTGCACTAGCGATGTACGTGGTGGCGTGTTGCCGTAAACTGAATATATGTTCAATAAATAAACTTAGCCTTTCGTCGAGAATTCAACCGCTCATTCTGCATTGAGTGTGTGACTTAATTTAGATGCCATTTCGTAAACGCACCATTCGTGTCAACTAATGCGACAACGTTATTTTCTCTTCAATGCTCGGCAATGATACATTTCCATATCTCGCTGGTTTCGTGTGGGCGTGGGGGTGCAATTTGATCGATACCCCACCCCTATGCGGGGCTTACGCACCGGCCAGACAAAGATTCATTGCCGGCTGTTCTGGGGGTGGCTGCGTCTATCCGAACGACAACCACCCGCCCGCACCATGAGCGAACGTTAATTCTGCCGATCGCTTGATTGTCATCTAGATGACGTCCTATCGTCCGGCTGAAAATTATTCATTCCAATTTCACATTCCAGCCGTGCGAGACGGCTTGATAAATGCCCTCGGCGCGATTGTGTACACCCCGTGTGGCGCCCTAGCCGAGGGCGTCTGGAATTGAACCACATGCAAAATTTGATCTGCTGCTCAAGATAAGAGTTTTAATAATTGGGGGTCTTGCGGGGCGAGACCAGGCCATCAATAATTACCATCAGCTGGCCCTTCCAACAGAAAGAGTCGTGCGCATGTTGACTAACAAGTTTCCAACCCTCGTGCTATTTTACCCTTCAATTATAAGCCCGTACAGACATAAGTAATTTGCCCCAAAAATTTACCAACACCTAAACCAAAACTCGCATATTGGCCTTGGAGACCGAACTACTTGCTGCGATATTTTACTTATTATTCAGGCCTAGAATTGTTGGCGTGCTTTTCCCTGGAGTTGTGTAGTAGTCTAATGAGGAGGGTGCGTGATAATAACATTTGATCGGGGTATCATTGCCAGCATAACACTTTCAAATATTCTAAAATATGCAGGTATTAATGTGGGGTTACTAGATATTCCAGTTTGTACTGCCATATTAAGCAAAACCAGACTATGATGTGTCAAGCTTTTCATTAGTAGGTGCATTTACATACATTCGTTTCCAGTGGGGTTGGAGGGTTCAAGAAGATGTGGTCATGCTTCACAGCGTATTATATGGTATTGTTTGGAAAATTCCCCATCGTATTCTGAAAGCACGGCGGCGATCTCTGCGAGGCTCCGCACTGGGGGTTGACTTCCAACACAGTTTATTCATCACCTCTTGTGCCAAACGCTAGGCTCGCGCGTCATACATATATTTAATTTCACGCCGAGATAAACTGTCGAGAAGCTAGCGACTGCTTCCATGTCATATCAGTATGCCGCGCACGCATACAGCATGTTTCATTATGAAAATAATTCCAGTGTGCGGGCTCGCTGCGTGCCGAATGACGCAGAGGGGTTTCGTTTTTGCGCGGCAGTTG
>JAODFX010200786.1:0-14959 GCA_027580035.1 Dorylogaster longipes
CAAGAAGCTGGCATTATAGGCTTGTGCCACTGCGCCCAGCTCAAACTCGTTTTTATAACAAACTCACTCTTGCAATAATCACACATGTGCTTCAATAGTGCCGGATCACCTTGCTTCCTCTCATGTATTTTCATATGCTTCAGTAAGCTATTTTCAGCTAGACAGCCTTTGTTGCAAATTTTACACACAAATGGTTTCTCACCAGAATGCTTCAGCAAGTGTTTCTTCAACAGGGTAATGTGGCTAAACCTTGCTTTGCAGTACTCACACTCATGTGGTTTCTCATCTTCAGGTACATGAGTTCGCATATGATTGTTCAAGTAATTCTCTTCCGTAAAACTTCTTGGGCACAATTTGCACAGAAATGGCCTATCTTCAATATGAGTTTGAAGATGCTTTGTGAATGATTTCAAGTTGATGAATTGCTTTTTACATGCATTACACTTGTTTTGCATGATTTTGGTTTTACTTTGTTTTAGTTTGTTTTTTAACATTTTCTTCTTGCTATTTTTCACCTTTTGTAATTTGGCCATTATCTTAATAAGTTGTTTTTGTGCAACCAGCTTGACTTCTTGAAGATCAGTGATTGGAATGTCATGAGTGGTCCCTGGTTGAAAATCATCTTCCTCAGGATCATCAGAGTTGTCTGAAGATTGAACAATTTCCAGGGTATCAAAAAGAAACTGATTGTTGTAGATGGACAAGGCATCCTCTTGTTTAATCAAAGGCTTCCCCAAGTATTGTCGCAGGTTTGAGTCTGATTGTTCACACAGTTGTTTAAAAGAAAAGCATTGAGTTGCCTGATGGGCACATTGAAGACAGAGGAGAGTTGGCAAGCCATCACCACTTTCAACCTACCAAGAAACGTATTTAGTATTAGGAGAACATAACATGCGTGCATACGTACTTGAATCGTAGAGAATCCCATGAGAATTTCGGCAAGTCGCATTCCCTGGCCCAACGTATCTTCACCGCCAGCAAAAACCGAGCGCATCTCGTCCTTTTCCGTGAGGCATGCTCTGCATATTTTGCTAACGTCGAACGGATGCGCTAGCTCGTTCTTCGCACTCGCCATTGCGACGAAAGTTGCGAACTTTTAAACTTCGGCGGTTCGGCCGAACTTTCTTCAATCAGAGAGCGCACATCCAACAATAACAGGCGAACAGCGGCACATTGCAAATGGCGGAGACGCAACGCTTCCACTGGTCGATTGTGCGCTGAGAGCACTGGAAGGGGAACGCATGTTCTTCTCGCCCATTTCTTATCGCAACCATTGCGCATCATTTCGTGATAACGATCACAGCTACAACGGCGACTGCTCGGGCATTCAATAATCGTAGCCTCCTATTTCTTCACATCAACGTTATTGCTCCAGTGGAGTTACAACATAATTGCGGAAGACGCTGTGGCAACACCGCATTTCAGCAACCAATTGGAAAAGGTTTCGGAAAAGTTCGAATTGGACTCTTTTCGAAATAGATATTTATTGCATGCACTTGGGCGTAGCGAATAATATAAGGCAAACCTATTTAGTGATACTTTTTTTTAGCCCCTAAGTGATGATTTGTATAATTTATTGGTATTTATCTTGCTGTATATTTTTGATATTTTGGACCAAATTCGGATATTCCAACTAGTCGTATGTATACATACATATTTACACAATGATATCAACAATGACTTAAGGGTAACATTACGGATTTAATGTCGCCAGACGAATCGTGTTATTCGTAGGGTCGATTCTGAGGAAGAACGACGTTAAAGCAAACCTGCCGGTCACACAAATGCATAGGTACTTACAATAAGCCCGATATTCCGACGGTTTCAACCTGCTCCACCTTGAGCTGGTGGATGTTGAGAATGTGCTCATGCATCTCCTCGTCGGTGAGGAAAAGCGCGTCGCACACCTGGCACGGAACGCCGCTCTTCATCGACTCGACGGATTCCATCTCTTCGTTAATATGCATGCGCTTATGAGCGGACAGGCCTTTCGTGGTTGTAAAGCTGTCGAAAAACAATCGAGAATCAATCAACAGTTGCGCGGCTGCTGCAAATGGCGGCGGTTGCTTACGGCTTGAAACAGATATCGCACTCCAGCTGCTTCTCGTGCGCCCACATGTGGCCGGAGAGTTGGCTGGAGGACGAGAAGGACTTCTCGCACACCTTGCAGACGTGCGGCTTGCTCTCGGCGTGCACCTTCATGTGCAGGTCGAAGTTCTGCTGGCGATTGAACTTTTTCTTGCAGACGGTGCACTCGAGGGGCTTGGCGTGCACGCGCTTGTGCAGCGCGAGCGAGTTGGAGCCGGCGAACGCCTTGCCGCACGTCTCGCATACGTGGTTCTTCTCGCTGCTCGTCGGCGGCGGCGGCTCCTCCTCGCCGGTGTGCGAACGCAGGTGCACCTTGAGGCTGCGCTTCTGCATGTACTGCTTGTTGCAGAACTCGCACGTGTGCACTTTGCGGTCGGGGTGGCAGCGCATGTGGCCGGAGAGCGCCGCCGACGACTCGAACGTGCGATCGCACACGGTGCACATGTACGGCTTGCTCTTGTCCTGCTTGTGCAGCATCTTGTGCCGGTTGAGGTTCCACGTCTTCGCGAACGACATCTCGCACTGGTCGCACTGGTGGAAATTGACGACCTTCGGCTCCCGGCGCGTCGCCTTCTGCTCCGCCAGCGAGCGCTTGCACTCCTGGTTCTGCTTCATGTGCTTCTCGACGTACGCGGCGCACTTGAACGCGCGCTTGCACACCGGGCAGAAGTAGGGCCGCACCTGCGAGTGCTTGTTCATGTGCCGCGTCAGGTTCCAGCTCTTGTCGAACGACATCTCGCACTTGTCGCACTGGTGCGCCTTCTTCGCGACGTGCGTCTTTGCATGGTCCTGCAGGCTGTGTGCATTTGAGAATGACTGGTAGCAAACACCGCATACATGCTGGACCATATCCTTGGGATGTGACATCATGTGCACTTCCAAATCAACTTTTAGTTTGAACGTATCATTGCACTTTGGGCATGCATACAAGTGCTCCAGATCCTTCTTACCACCAAGCTCACTCTGGATGTAGACTTCATAATTGCCCTCTTCATTGAGCGTTTTCAATGGCTCCATGATGACAGTCTCTGTGTGGTAGTATTTAATACCATTGCTATCATATGGGATCAGATCTGCAGGCAGTTCCTCAATGACCACATTCGTCACTGCATTTGAGAACTGCTGAAGGGCATTATCCACAGATATCATCTCCTGTGCATCACATAATTGATTCTCTGACTTGAGCGCAATGTAATTGCGAAGGATCGAATCCGACTTCTCGCACTGCTTTTTGAACGTGTAGGCTCTATTGCATAATCGCATGCATTGCATGCACATTTGCGATGGGAGTCCATCGTTCTCCTTAATCTACAAGTGATGAAAGAAAAGCAAGTCAAACTTTTGTCGTATAAAAGCAGTGAGAATGCGCTTCGTATCGGCGATTTAATCGCGGCGGTCGTGCGCAATCGCATTCAAGTCACGTGAGTCTCGCTCGACTTCCTCGTTGCAGCAATGGCAAGTAAATCAACAATGAAAATGAACGCCAACATTTTTCCGCAGGCCTATATTGTTCGTTGTTATTTGCATGCGTATGACGTGCAGGCTGCTGCTCCAAATCGGTGTCGCGTCTCTGTCGCACGACGCAACGCGCCGATGGGAGCGAGGAAGACGGCGAGTAAATAAATTTGGACGGCGACCGACGTACACTTTACTGCGAGTATGTACAAACCTCGATTTGCGCGATCGCGCCGAGCATTTCGTCCAGGCAGGCGCCGAAGAGCGGCTTCATGTCGCCGCGTTCCGTCAGGCACGTCCGACACACCTTGTCGAGCTGCAGCGTCGAGGCGAGCAGCGCGTTCGCGTCCATCTTCTCCATCGTCGCAGTGCAGCGCCGACGCGGATCAATCACGATCAGTCACAACACCCACCCGCAGCAGCAGGACGCGCGTCGTCCTACTCCTCGTCGTCGCTGCCTGCTGCGCCGCTGCTCGCCGAGCGCAGTGCGTTTATCGCACACCCGCGCCCGCAGCGCACCGAACATGGAACGCCGACGCCAGCAGGAGGTCCGTGGGGGCAGTATTTGTAGATGGCGCAGTGTTGCCACGTTTACTCCAACCTCCCATACGTCTTTTGCATTCTTTAGCTGCTTTCGATCGTGCATTGGATTCATGATCTTGGAGCACGTTTGACCAATGAGGGTCACGAATCATTGCAATTCGTTACCCTTATTGGTCAAAATTTTGATCCAGTATCATAAATCTAGTTTTTGCTTCGTTTGTATGAATTAGTTTTTTTACAGGGACATGTTCAGCATATTCTTTCAGATAGCTCTTCTTCACAATGAAATTTTACAATCATACAATATACAATGTTAAAAACAAGTGCTGTGATCTTTGTTTCCATTGTTTCTATAAACAAAGGAGTGTTCATGAATATGATTAAAACAAAGTTCCCATTTCTACATTCTTAACTAACGACATATCCCCAATGCTTAAATCTTGTTTTGCAGGAATATATGTTAAATCAACACAAACTGTGAGTATATCTTTGAGATTGTTCTTCTTCAGAAAAAAATGTTACATTAGGTGCCATCTTGAATACTTTCGTTAACTAATGTAATAATATCACAAATGCCTACTGAAAACTGCTGCATCATTGCATGGATCAAAATTCTAACTTCTGCATCCCTAGCAAATTGTAGTTTCTCCAGTCCTTGAAAACAACAAGCAGTCAATGTGGAGGTAGCAAGTGGTAGTGGAGCACTTACAAGAGATGGGAGATTTCGACGGTTTCAACTTTGGCCGTCGAGTCGAACAAGCAGCTGTGGATTGCGAGCGTGTGGTCATGGAGCAGCTCCTTACTAGCATAGCACATGCCGCATTCCTTGCAGGGGACGAGCTTGGCGAGCGCGTGGACGCGCTGGTGCGCCTTGAGGCGGCTGAAGCGCTTGCCGCAGATGCTGCATTCGAAGGGCTTCTCGCCGGTGTGGATGCGCTGATGGATGGCGAGCGTGTTCGAGCCGGCGAACGCCTTGCCGCACGTGTGGCAGACGTAGGGCTTCTCGCCGGTGTGGCTGCGCATGTGGATAGCGACGTAGCCGCTCTGCGTAAAACGCTTGCCACACACGCTGCACACGTACGGCTTCTCGCCGGTGTGCACACGCAGGTGCTTCTCGAGATTGCACACCTGCGTGAACGCCTTCGCGCAGATCGTGCACGCGTGCGGTCGTTCGCCGGTGTGCGAGCGCAGATGAATAGTGAGGCTGCGTGCCTCCACGTACTGCTTGCCGCAAAGCGTGCACCCGTGCAGCTTGTGCCCGGTGTGGTACTTCATGTGCTTTGAGAGTGACGATGCCCACTTGAAGGCTCGCCCGCACACCGAGCAGAGGTGCGGCTTGCCGGCGATATTGCGCAACTCGCCCGTGTGCTTCTTCTTGTGCTTGCTGAGATTCGAGCTCTCCGCAAACGACATCTCGCACTCGTCGCACTGGTGCGGCTTCTTTGCAAGGTGGATCTTCGCATGCCGCTTGAGGATGCGCGCCTCGGCGAACGACTTGCCGCAGACGGCGCACACGTGCGCCAGCTGCTCCTTCGGATGCTGCGACATCATGTGCACCTTGAGGTCGACACGAAGCGCAAACGCCGCGTTGCACGTGGGGCACACGAACGGCTTGGTGTCGAGCAGCGGTTGCTGCGTTGAGATGAAGTGCTGCTCCTCCTCGTCCAGGATGCCCACCTCCTGCAGCGCGTCCTGCTCGTGCGGACCGCCGGCGTCGACAATCGTGATGTTCTCCATGTAGTAACCCGTGGTGCCGTCGGCGAACGTGACGAACTGCGCCGGCAGGCCCTCCTCGATCACCACCGTGTTCACAGCGTTCGAAAAGTCGCTCAAGTCTTCATCAGTTACCTCCGGTGGCTCCTCCAGGTGTTCCTGCAGCTGTTGCTGCTGCTGCTTTGCTTCAAGCACATCGCAGAGTTGCGTTTGGAACTCGGGCGAAATGAAATTACGCAGAATGTTCTCCGATTTTTCGCACAACTGCTTGAACGTATATGCACGACTGCACTGCAAAATGCACTGCACGCACATCTTCGACGGCAAACCATCGCCTTCATTCACCTACAACAATAACAAGCTTAAAATTTGATTTTACGTCATTTGAAAAGTTCCGAAAACTTTTTCAATTCCCATTCTAATTGGGTATAGAAACATGCGAACATCCAATTATCTGTCTCCGTTTCCTACATTTCGAATGCACAGCGAATGCGCACAATAAGGATGGATGATAACAAACACGCCCTCTGTCTTTAATCATCGGCATCATTTGTTTCGACTAGCCTCACCTGAATTTGCGCAAAAGAAACAAGCATTTCATCCAAGCAAGCGCCATAGAGTGGCTTCATGTCGCCTTTTTCGCTCAGGCACGCTCTGCAGATGCGGTCGAGCCGCAGAGGCGTCGTGAGGAAGGCGCTCATGTCCATAACGCCGGCGAAGGCAGCCGTCGATTAATGCATAAAACACAAACGTCGCGCACAACACAAAACGTACGTCTTCGCAACGAACGACCAGCGGCAAGCTGTGTGATCAGTGCGACAAATATTTAGGTTTGCGACGTTCAGCGATTGCGCGACGCTGCGACTGATGCTCCTTGATGCTATTGTACGGACTGACGTGGACGAGACGAAGACAACGTGCCCAACCGTAACGGCAAATGAATTTGACGTCTGTCATTTTTACCCAGTCTGACAGATGTGAACACTGTGTGAACACAAGACAACAGACGTACGTCATGCGAAATGCTAAGGTGTGCTCTGCGTATTGTGTATGAAACAGACGAACACGACCTACAATACGCAGCTCCATATAACAAGCAATGGCGTTGTCGATTGTTTCTGACAAGTTTATAAAAGCATTAGAAATGATCTTGTCATTTTGAACAAATTAGTTAATGAATGTTGGCTGAATTTTCAAACTGATTTTGCTATCAAATCCATACTGCATAACCTCACATATTACGCTTTAGAGAAGTCAATTTACAACGGTTGGCAGCATTGTACCTGTAAATGTTGTTATTTTAAATTAGAATATTGTAAAATATTCATGTAAATGTTCATTTCCACAGAAAGAGTTATTTTTACCATTTATTCATTACTTGTGAGTGCAAGTGTGAAATTTATTAACTCCTCAATATAATGGACAATATTTACTTAACCTTGAAAACCTATTAATTGTTGATCGAAAACGTCTGTTTTCTTTCTAAAATTGCGTGTATTTTGCATATTCAACACATTAGGTATCAAAGATGTGACGAATTAATGAAAAGCGTTGAGTATTTGAGGAAAAGTGAATTCTAACCTAAACTGACCTAGCTACAAAATAATTACTCACTTGTAGTTTCTTTCTTTGGTAGCACTGATGGCACCTATTGGCAACACTGATCAATATTCGAATAATTGGAAGGCGGAAAACTCTGAACGCGATGATCGAAAATTGAAAAATCGTCTGTTTAAATGGTTGCTGGGTGATTGTCTGATACGTTGCTGTTTCGGTCGTCATGCGCTTGGTGGTGTTTGTTAGCTAGGAGAGGACGCGTTCGCCATTTTAACGCGTTGGGAGAAGGGTGGTCGACGCTAGCAATTTTCTCGCCGCGCGGCCCGATTTCCGCATCGTCGTCGGTGGTTTGCGCTATTGCGACGCTCGCCGATTCGTAGCGCATTCGGTGCGGTTCGAATCATCGCCCAACGTTGCGGAAAATGTTGAATGGATTGCGCGAGCACTCGACGCAAAAGAGATCCTAACCTCGTATTCGCAGCGGCAGCGTTACTTCATTTACCCCGAGTGTGTGTGTGTCGTGAGTGCTGCCGGCCGAAATCGTGGGTTGCGAGTGGGTTGGTAGTATAATGGCCCAGTATTTCCAAGTGGTGGACCAAACGCACAACCCTGCCGAAGAGCTGCAGACGACGTACTCCAACATCGTCGACAACCAAGCTGTTCACTACATTATACAAACGAGTGAGCCGAATCAAGCCTTCGTGCTTGATAATGTGCTGGACCAGCCGGTGCTGCAGCAGTTCCCACAGCAGCAGCAATTGTTCCTCGTCAGCAGCCCTCCGAAACCGCAACCGAGCATTCAGCCCGTTGTGCTCAATCACACCTTGCAGCAGCCCGTTCTTCTCAACAACACACCACCACTGAGAGCAATTACAAGAGCCAGTATCACGCCGAGGCCGAGGAATGTGCTTGGTGTAGTCACACAGCCACAGCGTATGCCACGAGCTGCTGGTATGCAAGCAAATTTAAGGCCTCGATCTGCTCTGCCAGAGCCAACAAGAAGTCAAACACCTGTCCGAGCTGCCAATCCTAGAATAGGTATTACTCAGTCTCAGCAAGATGTGTCTGCAATAAATGGTAATGACATGGTTAAGATGGAGGATGGACGCATTTTACCATTAGCTGAGTATCAGAAGGTGATGGAACAGCGGAAGTTGCAAAGGCAGCAGCAGCAACTGTAAGGACCAATTGTATAGTTATAGCAAAGTTCATATAAGTAATCTGGCTTTGTGTTTTTGTAGAGTAAATCCAGCACCAAGACTGGGTGGCATGGTACGAGGAGTTCGTCCAGGTCCACCAAAGCCTGTAGCAAGAGGACCAATTAATCCTAGAGCAAATGTCGCCCGACAACCGACACCGGTACCGAGGGCGCGCCAAACGGTGGCAGTGAAGAAGTCGTCGGCTCGAATCATCCAGCCCAATCCGTTGATGAAGATGCCGAAGATTTTGCGCGACTTTGTGCCCTCACAGGAGATCAAAGACATTATTAATCAGAATGGGAACGAGGAGGAGTTCGAGAACAGTATTCGCATGTTCGTCTTGCTCTCTGGCGGCGAGCAGCGGCTGATCACGTTCACCACGCCGAAGGAGGACTGCACAATCATGGAGATCCTCGAGCAGGTTGGCGTGTCGGTGGCGCCCGAGACGAAAATCGCCATCAACGAGATCAACCAGGATGGCATAAATATCGTCGTCAGTGTTGGCTACGAGGACGACGACGAGGAAGACGACGAGGAGGACGTTGAGGTGGTGGTGCGGTTAAAGACCGATTAGCTAAGTGGTGATTCAAGCAGTGGTATGTTGTTGGTTGCAGGCCGAGTCGACTCATCGAACGCACATGTCGCAAGCGCAGAAGACGCTCGACGCGGGCGAGTCGTCGTCGCCGACGTCGTCGTCGTCGGAAGCGCATGAGCCGGCGAAGCTCATTCCGGGCAAAATGGCCGTGTGCACGCACTGCGGCTTCCTCTCGGAGGACTTTAACCGCTGCCAGCGGTGCCGCCGCAAGCTGCCCGAGAACAACAAGGCCGTAATGACGACGGCCGGCATGGAAGTCGGGGTGCGCAAGCCGGCGATCGAGATCAACCTCAAGCCGCGTCCTGCGAGCATCGGGGGCAACGGAAGCACTTCGGCGTCGTCGTCGTCGTCGCCGACGGTGATCAACAACAGCAAGGGCGTGACAAGCGTACGCAAGAAGGCGACGCGCTCGCGTCTGCCCGACAGCGAGACGACCGTTGTGACGCTTAGCTCGGACGAGGAAGGCGACGAAAACCCCGGCGAGAAGCAGCAGCAGCAGGAGGCCGGTGCGCTTGACAAGGAGCCCCCGCTGGAGACCCTCAAGGCCGCCACCGTCAGCGCGTCGAAGCAGTTTAGCTCCCTGGCCTGCTGCAGCATTCAGTGTCGCACGATTCGCATTGGTTCCTATAGGTTTATTCCCAGCCATGACGTACGTTCTCTTGTTCAACGTGTTTCCCCAACAACGCACGACGTATGTGTCTGTCGGTCTGTTTTAGGTGACGGTCAACGCCAAAGAGATGGTCATTAAAATGCCGCACACGCAGTGCCGCAACGAGCTCGTCGCCGTGACGATTCCGCGCCGCATGGTCCACAAGGTGCTCGCCAGCTTCCAGAAGAGTCTGCCTGTCGTCTTCGTCTACGTGCTGCCGGCGGAGGCCGAGCGCATCTGCGCCGCGCTGGGAATGACGCCCGACGGCGAGTGCTACTACAATCCGATCGCCGAGAACCAGCTGCATCGTCGCATCGTGCTGCTGCCCAGCTCGCTCGGCGAGGAGGACAAGTGGGTTTTTCAAATCGTCTACGGCAGCCCGAATATCCTCGAGGAGATCACTGGCCAGGAGGCGAACTCCATCCTCCTCAAGACGTGCACCGAGGACATTACGCAAGCGCTCCTAATGTAAGTCTGCGTGGATTGCTCATTGCATCTGTAAGGTCTGACATCTGTTTCCTGTTCGTCCCCTAGGAATACGTCGCAGCCGAACGTTGGCGTGCGTCAACTCCTGATCTACCCTCCGGGCAAGGGAGGCATCAGCATCAACACGGAGGACTACATGTGCCTCGAGCGCGATCAGTTCTTGAATGACGTGATTATTGACTTTTATCTTAAGTATATGATTCATCAGATGGATGAGAAGCAGCGCGCAAAAGTGCAGGTATTCTCGACGTTCTTCTACACGCGTCTGACCACAAAGCCAGCCCGTAACTTGAGGTGTGTATTGTTGTACGAGAGTATCGCCAATGGTGACGAGTTGCCTAAGAACGCAAATAAACTTCACGCCTGGGTGCCAAGAGAGCAACGCATTTCCGAGTTTTGTCAGTTGTTGTTCGCACTGCAAGCATTCGCCATGGTGATTTCCACATGCGTGAAACAATCGATCTCGCTAGTGGATTTCGAGCACTACCAACTTACAATCCCACTTGGTGATATCACCAAGGATTGAGGTTAGATCGGGCGGCTGCTTGCAACAGTTGGGAGCACTGGCAGCGTTGTTTTTTCTTGGTAGCCCATGCAAGCCATTGCATGTTTGCGACGTTGCCACGTTTCGACCTGTAATTGTTGTGTTTCAGGAAGGTGCATCCGTCCGAAGTGGACTCGACGCTGACGCCGGCGCAGAAGCGGCATGCGCGCGTCAAAAACTGGACGAAGAACATCGACTTGTTTGAGAAGGACTTCATCGTCGTGCCGATTAATGAAAACGCGCACTGGTTTCTCGCCATTATTTGCTTTCCAGGAATGACAGAGCCTGAAACGTTCGATGGCGTTAAAGTCGCACGAGAGTTTTGCAAATCTTCGGCCAAAAGTACGTCGCCCTATCGTGGAAAACACGTGTGAACAAGTATTCACTCTCTGTTTGCGTAGGGAAGGTCAACAGCAGCACGATAAAAACGCCACCTTCGCTGCAAATCAAAGCGTCTAAGTGCCCCATCTCGGAAGTGGAGGAAAATTCCGATAAAGATGAGGCCGAAGGCGACGATAGCGAGTTCGAGATTGAGGAGAGCGAAGACGTGCCGTCGTCGTTCGCAGCGAAATCGATGGATGGCGTGCCCATCAAGCAGTACGTATGGTTTGGCAACGCCGCCACATTCGAATTTCCCGCTGCAGGTCGCCTTTCTAACCTAGAAAAGTAACAATGCACATTTCTCGCTTGTTAACGCTGAAAGTTCCTTCGTTGCGTTGGGCACGCTGGCGTTATTATTTCAGCAGTGTACACCTTTTGTTTTCTAGTTATTCGACGATGTGCTAGCGAGTTTCGAGTATTCACGGTTGTTGTCAAAATCGTCGGCAATGACCGAGTGCGAGCGCGCGAAATTCAAATCGCCTTAAAATTTCAGACCATGCATTTTGATCTTCGATTCGCTCGCCGGCGCCGGGCGATCTCGCGTCGTCGCAACATTACGGGATTACTTAACGTGCGAGTACGCCGCGAAGAAGAAGGAGCTGTTCGTTTTCACGAAGCACGTCATCCAAGGCGCTTGCCCGAAGATACCGCAGCAGAACAACTACACGGACTGCGGCCTTTACCTTCTGCAGTACGTCGAGCACTTTTTCAAGCATCCGATCAAGGACTTTCGCATCCCGCTGCGCGAGCTGAAGAGCTGGTTCGACGAAATCGTCGTCACGCGCAAGCGCGAGGACATCTCGAATCTCATCAAGGAGTTGATGATCAAGTACGGGAAGGACGTCAACCTTCTGCCCGCCATTGCGCTGCCAACCCAAAACGGTAAGTAAGCAACTGTCGCTAAGGACAATTTGAAATTGTGATTGGCTAGGTGAACCGGTCCCGGAGACTCCCAGCGACAAAGAGGAGGAGGACGTCGACGACGCCAAGGCGCTGGAGAACGCCGACGACGAGTCGATGGAGGCGGCGGAGGGCATGCGCGAACTGAACGCCGCTGACTGCGACGCCCAATGCTCGCAATCGTCGAACTGCGGCAGCAACAGTCCGGGCTCCGAGTCGAGCATCGTCGTCGGCGACAAGTCCAACAGCCGTCGCAGCGCGATGTCCTACTTGAAGGCGAAGCGCATCATCAAGGTGAAGACGGACTGCTCGGGTGAGCCGGAGGACGAGCCGAAGAAGAGAAAACTGCAAAAGTAGCCACGTATTTCAACAGGGGACAAGGACAGCAGAATCTGTTGAGTTGTAATGAGTTTCCTTCGTAATTATCATTGCGTTTCTTTTTATCGATACACTTACTATTTAACATATTCGGATTATGATTAGTACTGGATTAGCCTTCGACGCAAGTATCCGTTAAGGTTATACATGTTATTTGTTGATTAATAAATGCATATTTCTTATAATTGCGCTGCGGTAACGGGAGCGTCGAGGGCGTTGTATTTTGGTCACGTTCTCTGTTCACCAAATACACTAGCCTTTTTTACTATTTAGTTTCGTTGTGGCCGCAATTCTGTATGATCTATATATATAAAAAAAAGAACAAAGTTGCTGCCAAACTGATGTGAAGATTGACGTATTTTCTATGTTTGAAAATCATGTTATCATGTGATATCAAACGCAGGTGACATATATGACATTGAAACATGCTGTGATTCGGTGGCAAGCAAAATCCCCCAAAACCGTGCTGTTCGTAGCGATTGTCGGGATAACTCGAGATAACGGCGCTCGCGCTCGCTGCATTCGAGGCATTCGAGTGCCGTCAATGGTCGGTTGTTGCGGTTGTTGCGTTGTTGGTCGTTCAGCGGCATTATCATCATCATCGCGGTGATTTCTTGCTCCCTTCCCGCTCGCGTGCTCGTCGCTGCATCAACGCGTTTCGCTCGTCGGCCAACAGCGCGTCAGTTGGATGCAATCAGTGTCAACAGAGCACGCACACACAACTCGTGTTGCGCGAGCGTCGCCGCCGTCGCCTGCAAAGCACTCGTGGCCCGAAATAAATCCCGTCGTGCGCGGCCGCTGATAACTACCGACGACGACGACGACGACGACGTTGTTGTGCGCGGATGCGCGTACCGTCCGCCCGACGAGCAGCGTAATCTCCATCCTCGGCATGGCGGACTCGGCGAGCGAGTCGGACTCGAGCAGCATCGACGGCGGCCCCATCATGATGCCGCCCAGCCCCATCACGCGTGAACAGCTCCAGAAGCGCATTGAGAGCCTGCAGCAGCAGAACCGTGTGCTGAAGGTCGAGCTCGAAACATACAAGTTGCGCGTGAAGGCTCTCCAGGAGGAAAACAAAGGGCTACGCCAGGCGTCCGTGATCATTGTAAGTGCATGTCCTCCATTCCACCTCACAATCTCATCATCTGCTCTTCCCACAGCAAGCAAAGGCTGAGCAAGAAGAGGAGTACATCTCAAACACCCTCCTCAAGAAGATCCAGGCGCTCAAGAAGGAGAAGGAGTCACTTGCACACCACTACGAACGTGAGGAGGAGTGCCTGACAAATGATCTATCCAGGAAGCTCACGCAGCTCAGGCAGGAGAAGTGCATACTTGAGCAGACCCTTGAGCAGGAGCAGGAGTGCCTAGTCAATCGACTCATGCGCAAGATTGAGAAGCTTGAGGCTGAGACACTTGCCAAGCAAAGCAATTTGGAGCAATTACGCAGGGAGAAAGTAAGTTGTAAATAGGCAGAGGTTATTTTTACATCCACATGTTGCATCTATAGGTTGAGCTGGAGAATACGCTGGAGCAGGAGCAGGAGGCGCTTGTGAACAAGTTGTGGAAGCGAATGGATAAGCTTGAGGCAGAGAAGCGAATGCTGCAGATCAAGCTGGACCAGCCGGTGTCGGATCCGGCTAGCCCGCGTGAGATCAACAACGGCGATACGGCGAGCAACCTCTCTGCGCACATCCAGACGCTGCGCTCGGAGGTGGCGCGCTTGCGCTCGCAGCTCGCCATCAGCCAGCAGGAACACACGCAGAAGATGCAACGCTACGCACAGGAGGAGCGTAACATTCGCGAGGAAAACCTGCGCCTGCAGCGCAAGCTGCAGCTGGAGGTCGATCGGCGTGAGGCGCTCTGCCGTCACCTCTCGGAGAGCGAGAGCTCATTGGAGATGGAGGAGGAGCGCCACTACAACGAGCAGGTGCTTGGCGTGCGCCAGCACACCGTCAGTCCCGTGCCGTACAATCCGTCGCCGAGCCAGAGCCGCCCGCTGAGTCCAGGTGAGAGCGCACGACGACGATGTTGGTCTTGTTTTGATTGTTTGCGCTCAATCGAGCGAGACGATCGAGAGTCGTGTTGTTGGCAGGCGTATTACAATTGACAATTCGTTTTGTGCATTTCACACTCAAACCGCAGTTCCAACAATTGCAATTGGATAATGTTATGCATACTTTTATGGCATACTTCTACGCAGTGCGCTAATGTATAGGCATTGTTGTATTAGCTATTGTGATGAAATAGCTAAAACGGAATGAGTCCGCATTTTACGTCATAGAACTTCTCATTTTCGAATTCAAAATTAGAATTCTTAATTTGGAGATTGGTAGAGACATTTGGTGGCACAGTTTATCTAAAAGTTAACTTTATCAATCGTTAGCTCGTTACTTAAAAAATGAACTTTGCTAATAGTTTTAAAGTTAAATTCTTGAATATTTAACGCAAGTGCATCGTTAACATTTACT
>JAODFX010201004.1:0-15143 GCA_027580035.1 Dorylogaster longipes
AATTCATTGTTTTATTAGATAAAAAGAATTGAATTTGAGGTTTGGATTGCATTAATCGAACATGTGTATATTCGGTTGCCTGTAGTGAAGAAAATCAAGAAATGTATTACTGTGATTATTTCAAAAGTAACAATGTTTTCTCTCGCATTTCTACACCGAAAACAATAATTATATAGCACTCGCTATTTCAGTAGCAAGCTGAACAAAGCGAGAATTTCAGGTCACTTTATGTCACATAAAGAACGTAAGAACTTGTTTTTAAGTAAATAAAAGAAGTCGAAACGAAACTTTTGTTAAATACCAACAAGCGTACCTAATTTTGAAAATTCAATAAAATCTTTAAAGTAAAAATGAGTTCAAGTTGAGCCATTTTTGCCAAAGTTGCAGGAAAGTTGTCACAAACCTGATCATCATTAGATATTCAGAGAAAAACCTGTAACATAGTTGATGGTCTTAAGCAGGCTCCGTGAACCCCACAGAGGAGAATGATATGATGCACATTGTAGAGAAGAGTCCACTTTAATAATGTATTACTTATTTCATTACAAACGAAAGTCAATTATTGGAATCATCTTGAAGAAAAACAAAGAAATGGTCGACGTATAAGAGTGTTTTGGTTTGCTTAAGCAATCGCAATCGTTGCCCGAAACGCACGCATTTGCGCCCGTCTCCACCTTCAAATGATACAAAAATTAAAACACCTGCAACAAGAAAGCACGAGATTAGCACGACAAGCACTCTCCACACCCGCAGAGTGCGGCGATGCAACCATGTGTAGCGGTTGCAAATGAAACAAGGCTCCTCTCGTGTGTTCGTTTGGCTTAACATCTAGAGAGGGAGATTGTAAGAAAGTAACACACAAACCGGAGAGGGTGGGGTCTTCAACCAAAAGAGAAATGCGGGAAGGTAGGCAGAGAGACAGAGATATGAATGCGTGTGAATGCGTGAGACAATGATGGATGAGAGAGAGAGAGAGAGAGAGACATTGAATCAGTATTGCACATTCATGTATCTGGAGGCGGGGGAGCATGCAAGTCGTCGTCGTGGTCGTGTTAACGTTCACACGGGTAAAAGGCAATCGAAACTCGCTCCCGGAAGGACAACAAACGCTGTTTGCTTTTGACTATCGACACGCCAACTCAACCGAAGAGAAAGAGCGAGTTGTGGTGGTGATGATCAAAACAAAGCTTGAACGAGAAGAGTTAAAAAACAAAATCGTGGTTTGTTTGGTAAAGTCGGTGGAGAACGCAGAGTCGTCGTGTTCGTTGTTTGCGGAACACAACTACTGAATTGCATAGAAAAGAATATTAAAATAATGAGTAAATAAATAAAGCCACAAGTACCTTCATCCTCATTATCATCATCATCATCATCATCATCACAGACTTAGAGAGCAATTTACTTGTCGGTTACTTTGTTCGGGGGGGAGGGGGCAAAATCTGACTTATCCTACTAAATCCTGCGCAATTCGCCTGCTCTCCTTTTTCCCAAGCGCACTCCGTACACCGCAATGCGCCGCCAATGTGTCTGTCTCCTCAGTGCGTATCGCGTCCGCTCACTTCATCCAGAGTCCTTAGTCCTGGCAAGCAAGTCCCTAATCCCACGCAGTCCTTCTCGAGAGTGGAGGCGGGCGGGGGAGTGTGTTCAGTTTTTTTTTTTTTGACTCGCATATGCTTTCCGCGAGAGGTGAGTGAAGCTTTTGTTGTTGTTTTTTTTTTGGTTTAGGTTGGTTTTTCAGTCTGAATGTGTGTTTGAGTGTGAGAATCCTGGTCTAGGCCTCCACGATGAAGTGATTCGCCTGAGCGACGACGCAGGGACGACGCAGGAGCAGTGTGAGAGAGAGAGTGATCCGCATCATCCGCACCGCCCGCATTGTTTGTCTCCGGCATTCCGAACCGTTTATCCTATCCTGAGCTTAGCGCACCATCCTCCTCCTCCTCCTCATCCTCATCATCCACGCAAATCCTTTCTTTCCTTTCCCCCGAGCGCAACAGAACTCCTCTTGCATGACGCAAGCGTTTACGATCGCAACTCCGAGAACGACGGCGAGAGAACGAGGGAACAGAAGAGAAAAAGACAGAGATTATTAGTTGGTCGTCGTCGGGCGTCGCAGCAGCGGCGGCGAGAAACACAAACGCACGCGGCGTCAATGCGAATTGCGGGCGATGCGCGCTCGAGGTCCACGCTGCGAGGTAGGAGAGCCTGGGCTGGAGGTTTGATACATACGTCGGCAGTCGCGGCGCACGTCGTGTCGCGGGCGCGCTTATGAGTGCGACCGGCTGCGCGAGTAGCTGCGCTTCACGGGGCTGTACGTCGGCGATCCGCGGCGCCGCGGCGAGAACGACCGACTCCGCGACCGTCCGCCGGACTTCCGCTCGGACGCGCCGCGATCCTCCTTCACTCGGATGTAGGACACCTCACCCTGCAACAACACCCCAATGTTTTATTCAAGCTTCCACTCAGCAAACAGTCAGAATACATTTGCTTTTAGGAAGCGAGCTAAGTGATTCTCTGTTTACGCTTTGCTTAGATTTATGAATGCTAGATTCATTTGGACAACCGAACTTAAAAATTATGATAGTGAATAAAATTCTCTCAACTAGGCAGAACAAACATTTGTCATTTCCTTGTACGAAGAAGAAAAGCAAAAAGCAAGCTAAAATTCAGTCAAGAATGGTAAATTGGTATATTACACATAACGTAATATAAAAGTTGGAAAGCAGAACTTAAAAATTATGATAGCGAATAAAATTCAGTATCAGTTCAACATTCTTGAACAACTGCATTGTTCTCCAACTTTGATGTCAGTTCAATATTGTTCATTGAATGTATTGTTCTTTAACTTTAATGTGAATAAACTCTCACTCAAACAGACAGAAAAAAGATTCTTGTCATTTGGTTGTATGAAGAAGAACTGCAAAGCAAGCGGAGATTCATTCGAGAATGATAAATTGGTATATTACACATAACATATTATAAAAGTTGGAAAACAAAACGTAAAAATTATGATAGCGAATAAAGTTCTGTATCAATTCAATAATTTTCATTGAATGTATTGTTCTCTAACTTTGCATCCAATAAACTCCCACTTAAACATTTATGTCATTTGCTTGTATGAAGGAGCAAAGCAAGGCAAGCTAAGTGATAATGTTTATGATTTGATTTGAAGCAATCATGCTAGATTAATTCAAGTGTGGTAAATTGGTATATTACATATAACATAATATAACAATTAGACAACAGAAATAAAAAAATTATGATAGCAAATAAAGTTCAGTATCAGTTCAACATTTTCCATTGACTAGATTGTTCTCCAACTTTGATGTCAATGAACTTCTACTCAACAAGATAGAACAAATGTTTATGCAATTTTCTTGTACTTAACTATATGACGAAGCAAGCAAAATAAGTTAAGTGATTCCATGTTTACACTTTAATTTTAGTTATGATTGCGAGTTGCATTCAAGTATGATTAATAGATATATTACATTAAACGCCACTGCATGTAGTACAATCCTAAATTAAAATTGCTAAAAGCAAATCGCAATTGAGAGCTGGGTCCTTCATGATTATTAACAAGCAAATCAAACATAAACATTATAAGGCACAAATTTATCTCAAAATCATCATCACCCACAAAGAATGAATATTGTTGACAGCAAAGCTTATGTGTTTATATCGAAATCATATCAAATACCTCAATTATTCTCAACCAAGATCAATATTATTGAATGCAAATCACCATTGAGAGCTCCATAACTATCCCTAATCATTATTAACAAGAAACCCCACTCTAAGCATTATCATTAAGATACAAACAAGTTTGTACATCAATTCCTGATGCATCATATGCGTACTGCTTACCTCATGTGATCGAAACCGAGAGTCATCCAGTTTCTTGATGGCGTACTTCATGTCCTCATAGCGCAGGAACTCAACAACACCAGAGCCGTCCTTGAACGCGTCCGCGAAGCAAACGTCGCCCGCCTCGCGCATGTGGTCCTTAAGGTCCTGCCAGGAGCCGGACGGCGGCAGGCCGGTGACGAGCACGCGGAATTGAGAGCGGCGTGCGGGGGGCCCGCGCGATGAGCGGCCGCGGTCGCCGCCGCCTCCACCGCCTCCGCGGCCCCCGCGGAAGCCGCCGGGGCCACCACCACGAGGAAACTCCACGCGCAGACGGTAACCGTCGTAGTCGTAGCCGTCGCGTGCGTGCACCGCATCGTCGGCGTCCCTGCAAACGTAGTGCAATGCATGGAGTGCCGTCTAGATGTGGATGATGCCCATCGGGTGCACCTGGCGCTGCTCACCTCGCGTCCTCGAACTCGACGAAGGCAAACGGCGGCCCGCGGCGATTCTTCAAGTCGACGAACAGCACCTTGCCGAACTTGTAGAAGAGGTCCTGGATGTCCTTGCTGCGGATGTCCGGCGGCAGGTTGCCTACGTAGATGCGGCAATCGCTGCGGCTGTGCGACATTCTAGCGGATCAAAGGGCGATCGCGTCTCGTGCTCGTCGTCGTCGGCGTCCGGCTCGGAGAGGCGATGCGGGCGAAAATGGCGTCGCGGCTTGTTTCTTGTTTTCGTCGTCGAAGGTGTCGGCGCAGGGCAGCCAACCGCACAACGCCAACATTTCATGCTCGATTCATGATTTTCCACTCAACGACAAGCGGCACATAGACGCACAATATTATTGCGCAATATATTGACGGCTTATCTTTTTACCCAACATCACGCGTGATTTGGGGTGGAAAACTTTGGAGAAGAAATTATCCGAGAATTTTCTCAGAGCAAGTTTGAAATCTTTAGAACAGTCAAATCATAGATGGGCACAGTTAATCCAAATGTTAACATCGTTAATGCCCACCTTTAAGTCAAATTAAAAAGTCAAAATAAAACAAGCCTTAAAAAGAATATTTTAAGACAAATTGTGATAATACTGTGTAATGTTGACAAAAGACGGCACAATGGTTTTCCGTTTTTTCAAGATTTTTGAACAGCTCATTGCCGCACATTATTATCACACAATTGGTTGCGCAATATATTGCCGGCTTTTCTTTTCACCTGTTTTCACCCATGCTCACAAGACTTATTTCAAACGAATACTAGTTACAACACACGGTATAATATTTTCTGGTTTTGGCAATATATTTTCCAGATTTTCGAGCATAATATTTGTCAATGTTGGTTGCGCAATATATTGCCAGGCTTTTATTTCACGCATGATTGCGCATGATTAGTTAAGACGAATTGACGGGATATTGTGAAATGAAACAAATAATACAACATTTTTCCATTAGCGCCATATATTTTCAAGATTTTACATAAGCAATATATTGCGCAAACTATCAATATCACCCGCCGACAATCAATCACAATGCACAAACCCAAATATGGTGCAATAATATTGTGCGTCTATGGCCACCTTAACTTCACTGTTTAACATGTTCTTTCTAGCGTTATAAAGATAATAAACAATAATCTAAATACTATCTAGATACCGGTTATATCCTAAAAATCGTCTTAAAAATGTCAACACAGGAAGCTAATCTTACAACAAGATATTTCCCTTCTCTTGAACGTAAACGCAATTTTTGTACTCAACTCACTCAATTATTTCCTGAAACTTTGGTTTAACATCCTGAAATTTTCTAGCAGTTTTATTCGTATTTTGAAACTTTGCAATTTAACATTGCTCTAAAACATTCCTTATTAACTTTACTACATTCACTATTCTTGAATGAAAATCATCCAAATAATTGGGACAACTTTTCTTAGAGTACAGTGGATAAAAACAATATTCTCTTTCTGATTTCTAGCTAGAAATTACAGAACATCCACATGTTATCTATTTCATTATTATATTTACTTATAGAAATGTTTTCTTAGAGTAGAGTTAATAAAACCACAATTTTCATCCAGATTTTCTGTTCAAAATTACCTACCAAACTTTAATAATATCAATAAAAACAAAGTAAACTCTTATTTATGTGTTTATGTGAGTGTTTCATATGCTGCAAAATAATATTCAACAAATCCAAATGTTATCTATTTAATTAATATTTTCACTTATACAAATGTTACAAACTAATCGTAGTTGATTAGGATATACTCTTACAATACACAGGTTTTAATCACATAGTAGTAAATGTAGTTGGTAGTTGTATTTCTACATGTAAACCAATGAATGAATGGTGTTAGTGAAACCTGTTGCATACACAGATTGCAAATGAATGCAACTGGCTAGACCTGCAAAGTCAATCATACTTAAAAATAGCCATCTTCTCGCAGCTCAAAATTGTGGATTGCAATAGGCGTTACTCAGCGGTGTTGGGTGAATGCCACGTAAGTCGCTCCTCATAGAATTTGATCACAATCTGGGGACACTTAACATTCGCCTGTGAGGCAGGCACAAGATCAGCCTCGTCTCTGCCAGTCCATTTCATGAGAAACATCAGAAGCCCTACGATAAAAGGTTATAGAACATAAAGAGATCTTGCCCATGTTTTAATTCTACCTGAGCTATCAGTTGCACCAATGATCTTCTCTGGCGTGTAGCCCTTATCGAATCCCTGTACTTTCTTCTCTTTCTTGCTGCCAGCTTTGGCTTCGACCGTCGGCGTGGTCGAGTGTTTCCTCTTACGGGCGTTCTCCTCCTCACGCTTTGCATACTCAGCCTCAAAGGCTTGAATCATGCCAGGACATGTGAGGTTCTTTTCGGGTTCCCACGTGTTATCCTTGTCATCAAAGCCTTCCCACTTGAGGAAGTACTCGACGACGCCCTTGTCGTTGACGCGCTTGTTGAGGATCTTCTCAACCACGAACTCGGACTCGGTCATTGTTCCAGTTTGCTTCTCGAACGCTGCAAGCTGAAAACCAGTGGGTGAAATGCATCATGAGTGTAATGAAAAGGGATTCGTATTCCGTGCAAGTTCATATTGCTATAACATTTGAGTGGGTGCGGTAACAATGGTTGCAGGAATATTTACAGAGCAAAGTACAGTGAACCGACGTTGCGCCGCAACGCGAACAGCGAGCACGGCTAGCGTTATTCAGCGTCAAGGTTAGGTTCGTTGTCAATAAAACGGCGATCACAGATTTGCGCACGTCGCAAATACCTTCGTACTGATTCCCCTGGAGTACAACGCGGTTTTCCCAAAAATTATTTGATACCGCACTTTGATTTTACCTGCTACTAGTTTTACCGCCGACGAGAAATGCACCAAGCAGTTAAAAAAAAGCTTACAAATTCGAGGTTAGAACCGAAGACGCCCGAATTCTGCCGCAACGGCATAGGCAACTTAATTTCCACCGTTTTCAAAAATTAAACTACATTATTAATTTCTTGTTTTCAACGAAACTTAAAATTACATAAATACAACCTGTTTCGTATTCCAGAATAGATTAGTAATTCCACATTTACGAACACATGGTAATGAAACAACCTAGGATGCCTCTGAGCAATATCAATTTGAAACGTTTGAACGGTTTGAACTTTGAACTTGCTAACTAACTTAATGCGCTTGATTAAATTGTTATTAAGTTATTTAAAATGTTTACTACGCACTGTTTCGCCGACCTATTCTTGATTTTCACATGTTTTCTTTCTCAGATTTACTGCAAAGGGCCGAATTTTGTGCTTTTTCTCACCGATGATCAAGATTTACTGTTGGACGGCATGGTAAGTAGTGGATGGAATAGAAAATGTAAAATGTTGAATTATTGTAGGTGTTTGAAAGATTTGCAATTACAATGTCGTTCTTTTTTAGATGCCGATGCAATTCGCAGTGAAAGCTATAGCAAACGAAGGTTTAACATTTACCCAAGCTGTACTACATGACTATTCCGTTTCCAAGTTGTATTTCTTCTTGATTTCGCTGAGTTTCAGTACGTACATTCGCCGCTTTGTTGCCCAAGCAGAAGTTCATTGCTAACTGGTAAATATCTGCATAATCTACGCGTTTTTAACAATACGGTGGAGGGGAACTGTTCAAGTAGCCAGTGGCAGCAAACACACGAGACGAGAACGATTGCTGCCCATTTGAAGTCGAAAGCAAACTATGTTAATTTTTATGCTGGCAAATATCTCAATCAAGTTGGTCTCATACATTATGTCTGTACTTAACTAAGATTTATGGCTTGTTTATTATCACCTGCAGTATGGGAGTAAAGAAGCGAACCATTTGCAGCATGTTCCAGCTGGCTATGATTGGTGGTATGGGCTGGGAGGTAACTCAAAATACTACAACTTTTCCCTATCAATAAATGGCACTAAAGTTGATTTCGAAGATAAATATTTAACTGATCTGATGGTGAGCGGTCTTAAGTTACCCTGTGGCATCTTCACTGCTTGAAAGGTGTTTTTCAGGCAACATTTGCACTTGACTTTTTGGCCAAGAAACCAATTGATAGGGAATTCTTCATGGTACTGTCAACTCCAGCTCCACACGCTCCTTTCATAGCCGCAAAAAGGCATTTGGATAGGTTTCCAAATGTGACGAAGAAACTCACACCAAGTTTTAATGCAACTGCTTGGAATGTATGATTGTAGTAAATCTATCTGCATGGGAATGACCAAAATAGTTGCAGAAACATTGGTTGTTACAACTTCCACCCACATGCCTTCCTGCAGACAAGTCTGCAATCTTGGATAGCATTCAGCGTAGGAGAATGCAAACATTGCTCAGCGTTGACGAGCTTGTAGCTGCCGTTGTCCAGCAGCTAGATGAAATGAACGTGCTGAATGAGACTTTTGTAATGTTTACTTCAGACAATGGATTTCATATTGGTAAGGGAAAAGTTGCGAGCGTTATTGCTCGGATATATTCTGCGTTGCCTGTGCATAGGTCAGTTTGGTCTACCCTGGGATAAAAGGCAACCCTACGAGACTGACATTCATGTGCCATTCATCATGCGGGGCCCCAATATGCCCAAAAAGCAGATGTTCGTACATCCCATCAGTTTAGTCGACTTAGCACCGACCATTTGGACGCTGGCGAACGTCACCGTGCCGGAGGATGTCGATGGCAAGTCGTTTGCGCATTTGCTGCAGCAGGAAGTCGTTGTTAACGAGACATTTCGCGACCATCTCTTGGTTGAGTACTTTGGTGAAGGCAATACACATTCTGTTCAAGCACAATGCAATTTTACTAAGGACGAGTCGCACAATCTAAGTGTAAGTTGATACTGCATTGAGTAACAAATATTATATCCATAGATGAGTATCAGAATATTATACTCACCTAAGCATTATATCTAAACATTTGTTACTCAATAGTAGTAAAGAATGTTCGTGTGCTTGGAATAGCTCACTTCTATTTTTTTTTTGCTTATTGCTTATCTTTATTTTTACCAACTAGGTTTACACACAGCTTGTGGCTTCTTTAGTGTTTTAATCCTCTTCACAAGCTGTGTGTAAAATAAAGAATCACTGAAGGTACAAATATTGAGGTTACCTCAGAAAATACAAATTGCCTGAATATAAAACAAAATCGTACTAATTGATAATTTAAATTGCTAGCAATGTAGTTTGGAGAATTGGTGCAAATGCCAGGATTCTCGTAATAACACCTATTCGTGTATTGTGGACTTTGGGAGTGTACGAACTATCAAGTACTGTTCGTTTAGAGATGATGTGGTTTGTTGCAATTAGAACTGATGTTGGCTGTTCCACAATCTAGACTTGTGTTTCAGGACTTCATCGAAGTATATAATCTAACGAATGATCCATATGAACTTGTTAATATTGCAAGCACTTTGACATCAAAAGCACATGCACATTACAGAGAACTGTTAGCAACTTATAAACGGTGTGCAGGAAAGACATGCAATCACATTCATTTGCATCTGTAATATGATAGAAATAATATAAGAAGGTAAAACATTTGTCTAGTAATTTAATATTCGATATTACAATAAAAATATCACGTGATTTCATTTTTTAAGCAATTTATCAAATAATAAACATTTCCCTAGTAATACCAAAGCAATTCTTTTAACCCACCATACTTTAAACTTTAACAAGCTACAAGAATTGACAAAAAAATCAATCGGTGACGATCTGAAACTTGGTCCACAATTCCAGTTTGGGCGAGAAGCATTGCTCTGTTCTCTCGGTTTTCTCCTTGAAACCGTTTCGGGCGTTCGGACGGACGAAATGCATTTCGCAACTCCGAACAGATGCAGGCCAATCACCAACAAGTCGAACGAGTTACTGCGCGTAGAAATCGTGGCGTTGCTTCTGCTCGGCCTCGAAGTACGGCTGCATCTCCTGCAGCTTCTTCGTGTTGATCGCGTGCAGCTCGTCGACGGAGGGCAGATCGCCCTGGAAGTTCGACGGCAGGCACTCTTTCGGGATGACGTCGTTGTGGAATGCAGTGTAGTCGTTTGTCGGCGGATGGAAGTGGATCTGAAACATGCGCATCACAATGATTGCGATGCTGCTTCTATTAGTGTTGCGAGCATGAAGCAATCAACCTTGTGATACAACTCCTTCTTGATGAACGGCTTCAGGATCAGCATGAGCTTGTCGATGAAATATACCGTGTTAATGACGTGGATTTGCTTCAGCTTGATGGGCAGGCCTTCCTGCACGTAGTGCGTGAACTTCTTGAACGCACTCAGTTTGATTCGAGTTAAATGCATGAGGCCAACCTACAAAGACGTTGTTAGATAGTTACAAGCAACATACTCTCTTTCTTATTACGATTTACACTTCCACACTAGTTTATTCCAATTGAAATTGTTGTTTTGCAAGTAAATCTCTGCAAACTATTTCAAACAATTGAAGAACAGTTTTTAGCTTTAGAGAGAGTCCGTTAGAGGGCCCCGTGTAAACATGCCATCAGCTGAATTCTTTTTCCCCTTGGTAGCCGATTATAAACATCATTCAACTATGATTAAAAGTTTGTTGCAATTAATATCTAATTGTTTTAAGGGATCAGTTGAGTTGAGTTAGTAGATTTGAATTTTTTTAGGGCTAATCATAAACATCAGTATGGCTCGTCTACATTTTGGCCCTCTAGCGGACATTCTCTAAAGCTTTAACTATTCAATTGTTTTTGATTCAAATACCTAGCAAAGACCATTCAACGGACTTTAACAGTTTGTTGCAAGTAATATTTGATTTGATTGACACTTACACCTCGCATATCGAACAAGATGATGAGTCCAGCAGGCGGATAGTTGTAGACGATCGAATCGAGCGTCATCAGCATTAATTTCATCGACTGCTCGATGTGATAATGCGACGCGGTGCAATCCGCCAGGCAGTGGTACAAGATCGCGCAGTTGTCCGGCGTGCGCTTAGGTAAAATCGAAAAACGCCTGAAAATTTCACTCAATTACACCTGATGCAAACTGCGCTACTCGTTAGCAAGCAGAATAAGTAATTGCAATCGACGAAAGGAACGAAAGCATGGAATGCATGATAAAACTGCAAGAGGATTGAACGCCAAGATTGTTGAATGTGAACAGCCTCCTAACGAATGTAGTGATACTTTTCTTCACACTGAAGAAACAATTTCAATGTTTCTGGAGTGTTTTTTAAAAGATTAGTAATTAATTATTACAAGTAATCACGATGTGACCAATGAGGGTTACGTTGGCCAACTTTTTTGGGGATTACTAATACTGTTTGCACGATCGAATGCAGCTGTGGTGTGATGTTCATTTTCGACACAAGATGGTGCTACCTGTATCAGATTTCTTGCGTTTATTTATATTTGTTTGTTTCTAACCTAACCTTCTGGAGTGGCGAAGAGTGCTTATAAAATTAATTGCACTTGCAGTTTGGTTGCGAGATTGTGTAATATTGGTGAAGCGGTAACAATGTTAATAGAACTGCGATTATATTTGTTAAAAACATTTCTACTACTCAAAATATGAAATAAGTCACAATTACCAATTAACAATTTTGTGAAGCAAAATGCTGGGTTAATCACTGACCACATTGGCAATAATCGAAACAGTGTTCACTATTGAATCAATAGAAATGATGAATGTTGCAAAGCGAAATATTCACTAACATTTGTAACATTTCAGAAGCAAGAGGCTTGTTCAGACATGGCTCACCTTGGCATTCCCCTTCCATCTTCTCATCTGATCTTCTCCGAATGAATCAATCATTACTCGTTGGCATGAGTTACAAGTCGCAGAGAGTGTAAGAAAGTGGAGAAAGATACGTACACGACGGCGAGCTCGTAGATGAGGTCCTCGCGCTCCAGGCAGCGCTCGTCGAAGAGCTCGGGGGCGGCGCGTCGGGTGCGGTAGAACTCGACGGCGGTGGCGGCGGCGAAGTCCGCGCGGCGGTCGCACGAGAGGAGGAAGAGCGCGTGCTGCTCGGCGCTGAGGGGCGGCACGTTCGAGTCGCGGAGTGCAGTGGCGAGCGCCGCCACCTCCGCCTCCGTCACGCGCCCCTCGGCGATGAGCGCATGCACGTCGAAAGCGCACCGCGGCGCCTGCACCAGGACATCGGCCGTCGCCATCGCCTCACACTCCACGCGAGATGCTGACATGCACGTCGCGAGTGTCACGTTGATTTCATTGTCAATCTTGTTCTACGATCACTCACTTTCACCACTACAACATATTTGTTGTTGTTATTACCAGTGTTGTTGTTGTTAGGGGAGATCTCAAGCAAAGCTGAAAAACTAAGAATGAGGTAATTTTCCCTTATGCTGATACGAACATTAAAGAAGAACTGTGGTAATCTTTTCAGCATGGAGAATCCCATGCAAACAGGATTCACAGTGCAATCGAACAAGCCTGCAAATATGTAGGGAATGGCCTGTAGCAAATATGCATGTTATTTTATTAGTACAAAAAACCATATTAAAAGCAAAAACATGTTTTTTTATACAAATAAAGTAATTTAAATAAATATTTGTTACCTACATATTTGTAGGCTTGTTCGATTGCACTTTGAATGCTGTTTACATGGGGTCTCTGTACTGAAAAGACTACTACAGTTCTTCCTTAATGTGCGTATCAATTCCCTAGTCCCTAGCTTGTTGTTTTGTATAGAATGCTTTGATCTAAATCCAATACTTACTTACTTCTTCACTATTGAAGAAGACAATTCACATCTGTACAGTATACTAATATCAATCAGTACTCTGTTGAACTTCTGTTTTGGAAATGTCTGGCTGAAACACTTCCTGTTGATAACCTATTTTTCATCCTCACTTCAAATTGAACGGAATTTATATTTACTTTTTACATTTTGAAATTATCTAAACATTCTTTTTTAAATAAGGTTTTTTTTACGGTTGTAAGTCAATAATTAAGTATCTGATGATGATGAAAAGTAAGTGATTAAAGTATGTTGGGCTTTTTGTAAAGTGTAGAATCAAATATAAATTGTAATTTGAGGCGAGAACAAGTTTGTTTGCATAATTTGTATAGATGCTGGATTTGAGGTTAGATATGGATAAAGCAACAAAAAAGGATTCAGAATTGTGTAGGAACGCACTATGTGCCTGTTACCGCTTCCAAAATAACCGAGCTCAAAGATTGGCTTAATTTTAAACGTTTTTTCGATTTTCGTTTTCGAGCTATAGGAAATGATCGAAAATGGAATCGATCAATATTACAAATTCGGGCAACAAAAAAGTCTGATGGCCAGTGGCCATTTTATTGACGGGAATTAGAAAAAAAGCCAAACATTGGGAAAAAGAATGCAGATTGTAGTGAAGCTCGAACCAATCAATAGCACAAAAGCCAGATTTTTAAATTTAGTTTAACTGTAGGAACGGTAGGAACTAAACTTAATGAATGAAGAAAGAGTAGAATAAGTCGTCTTTTAAAAATTATTTCCTGTCTTCGATTTTAAGAGAAGAACTATGAACTCCCTAGTGAAATCTACTGTACGAGTTTATATTTATTAATAATGAATTTCAAAGCCTTGATTGTGAGTTTAATATGAAATATATTAATTAACTCAGCTTAAGGATATTGATAAAGAGGAGGAAACTGCCAAGTATGTACTTAAAATTTACTTAACTTAATCCTAATCTCAAATCCGCACGCAATAAGAGATATTTAATTAATCCTTAATTTTGAATCAAGATTCAGTCTTCTTCTTCAATCTTACCTGTTTAAAAGTGTCACTGAGTTTAAATTCCCAACAAAAAACTAAGTCTGTATTTTTTCTCAATTTAACACGTTATCAAAAGGGGGCTGGAATAGCATAAGTGCGAGTTTAGAGGTTAGGAGGTTAGCATCTGTTATTTCGCGTTACTTCAATTTAATGAATACAAACAGTAAACATTTTTTGATAATTTAAAAAAGCTTGAGCATATTTGCGAATTTCTATTTAATATTTAATGCAAAAATAAGTATTTTAATAAAGAAACTTGACAATCTGGATTGACAAGTTTTGTTGTTTGGAGGTTAGCTAGACATTAGTTAAGAAAGCGATTGAACCATTTTTATTTTGAATAAATCGGTGCTTCAGAACGACCTTAGGCCAGTTACGTTATTTACCAACAAAAACTGCACAAAATCTTGTTGTTGTTGAGTGTTCGAGCCGATAGAGCGCATTCGTGTCGAACAGCTATCAAAACACAGCCATTACCGAGAACTGATATCGAAACGAAACGAACTGCCACACACACACGCGCGCCCCGTGTTTGTTGATTTTCAAAACAAACGAAGTGCGGAGTGGAACAGAATATGAACGCCTACTCGCCGGCAAGAAATCACCTTGATTCCTTGCCGACAGCAGCAGGGGCTGAATGTAATCGCCAATGCGAGTATACGTGGCCGATAATCGTTACATCTCTGCGACGTACCTTAATTCCAAGTCCACGTGAGAAACAATTGCACCCACCTAACGAGTTTTTTCGGTTTGCGCACGTTGCGCTTGCGCACTTGATCAACAACTGTGCGCGCGCACCACGTTCGGTGATTCGTGCCGAGTGAGCAGCGCGTGCGCATGCGCACGTCGTCGTCGCGGGCAAAACTTGTTGTCGCTTGTTGCCATCGAGCAGAGCGATTCGCGAACTGGTTGCGCACACAATTGCGAAATGTCCCTCTCCCTCTCGCTATCTCTCTCTCTCTCTCTCTCTCTCTCTCTCTCTCTTAGCGTCCGAGCGCGTGCGCAAATGATCGGGCGCGGTATAGACGATAACGCGTCTTTGCTCGTTTCG
>JAODFX010201113.1:0-15131 GCA_027580035.1 Dorylogaster longipes
AATATCTAAAGTAATTCTGTTTTTATAGGATATATAGGGTATATAAATATTAAAACACAATTCTTATGAGATTCAATTATATTTTATATTTTATTGCTTGCAATTTAATTCAAAACATTTGATATCTTTTAGCTGTTACTTATAATAAAATGATAAGTCAATTTGTATTACAACTAATAAATGAAAGGTTGCAAACAACATAACACAGACTTGTATTCGACTGGCAATGGTCAACATAAAGAGGTGTACAAAATCGTAATGGTTTCATTTCGAGTGTCCAACATAGACAGGTGTTGAACATATTCAGATGAAACTGGGATTTGTTGCACCGGTTCTTGGTGGTTAAGCCGAGGTTAAGCAAGAAGTCTGGTTGTAATCCGATCGGTAAGGAGGAGCAAGCAAGAAGAGTCGTGTGAGGGCACCGGAAGTGACGGCGGCCAGTGGCGCACCCACAAAACGCGTGCGCACCAAGCGAATTCGTTGCGCGACGCGTCGCTCCGCACTGCATTCATTTATAGCGCAAATCCAGACGCGCTCGCGCCGCCAAAAAGTCCACTTGGACCACTGCTCGACACCGCCGTCGAAACCGCCGAAATGAGCAGCGACCACGATCACCTGATCGTTATCTGATCGAACGCGTTTCGCGGTCGTGCACCGGTTGCGCAAAGTGCGAAAAAGTGTGCGCATATCAACCATGCGTGTTGTTTGTTGCCGATTCCTGCTCCTTCTCATCTCTTTACTAGGTAACGTCTCATTCATTTACTTTAGCCTGTAAAGAATCTTAAAACATAACAATTTCAACAACAAAATGTATTTGCTCTAGGGAAATTCACTTTGAAATTAGTTAGAGCAAACAAAACTTAGGTTAAATCTAAGAAATATGCTGTCAAACTAAAATTTAGTTGCAAATTTATATCTTTAACAGTTGAGAAGAACTATATGTCAGAATTAAGTTAATCTGTTCCAAAGTCTGAGTTAACTTTATTTCGAAGAATGCTTTCTGTCAATTTCGAAATGATATCATGCTTATATGAATATTTATTGCAATTGCCTTGTCTTTAACTTGAGCGAACTCCGCAATTAAATTAGATCATAGTGTGAGTTTTCGTTCAATTGTCTCCTATCAGCTGCATTTCATAGAGGGCATCTTCAAGCAATCGATGTAACCACGTAACAACACGCAAGTGGGTGAATAACACGCAACGTGCGTGAAATCGTGGTTCACGTGCGCGAAAATAGCTTTTGGCATCGAAATTTGCCTACTATTCATACTGTCCCTGTCATCTTAAACATCTAGGCGACTCGAAGTATATATTCGCCAACACATCGAAACCCCAATTTTGTTGCACTAACCTCGCACAATCGTAGATTGCCTTTTCCTACCAAGAAACCGTCTTTAAGGCCGTTGTATTACGATCCTTATTATTCAACGCTAAGCTAAACCTTGACGAAAAGATTCCACTCCGCATGGAACGTGAAGAGGAGTTAATTTTGGGAGATGATCCTAACTCAAAATGGAATTCCACTCCGATGATGCTCATTGCACCAAATCGTAAATCCTCTCGAGGAAAAAATGTATAAGCAATGAAATGCTCGTCTCTTCTTCGAAGTGAAACTAAAACAAGGAAGTAATGTGCGCATTCGTGCGGGGAATAAATAGCAAATCACGCAGCAATTCGTCTCTGGATCGAAAGTGCTGTCGGAATTTCGCAATCAAAATTCTCGGCGGCCATTTGGACGTAAACGTTCGATGAGCGCGCGCCGTTCATTGCGTGAATTATCGCGTCACGGCGTATTTCGCATCGGCTCCGCCTCATTGCAAGCTTTTAGCTGCTGCAAACGTGCTTTTATTGCGTTTGGCGAGTCACGCTTTATTTGTCGACCTTTAGAAGTCGCCTTTGATCGTCGCTGCTGACGGCAAAGTGGATGACAATTGTATTAACGCACGTTCGCTCTCCAACTCAATGCAAATCGCATAATTATCTCATGAAGAGATACTCAATGTCATTCGAATCAGCGACATCTCTTAATGTGTTGGTTAAGTATAATCCTAGTAATTTTTCTGTTAGCAGGGAAATTTGGTAAATGTATTCTTGGTTTTTGATGCTGTTGTATATAAAATTCCGTCGTTTTATGTTGGTATTCTATTGGTTTTCCCAGGTTACAAATATCCCTAGGAAACCCTAAGTATGCGCAGTGTTTGTTTGTAATACTGTTCAACACACAATCGCTTTCTGAGAATCAGAATATTTTCCATTTATATTTCGGTCAATGTTTTCCATCTGTTCTTCTCAATACGAATCCACTACGTACTATTACCTTCCGATAAATTTCCGATCTTGATGCCGCAATCAGCTGTTCAGAGCAAGGTGGTTTTTAGAAGTATGCATACCATACGTGCATGTTGGGTTGCGAACGTTTTAGTCCTCTGAATTATGATGCACCTGATATTATCCTAGTTATTTCCTTATAATCATTTGTAGGGGAAGTTTATCAAGTTATTGTAGTAATTAATGTTGTCATATCTATCTTCAGATATTTATCATAAGTGAAAATATACAAGTTTGCATAAATAAATGAGGAAATAATAAAATTACCACATGATTGACAAAGGATTTTAAGTTTGATGGTAGCAAACTTAATGATAACTAAAAATACGAAAGAAATATGTTTCTGCTTCAAGAATCATTGACGTCACTTCTGCGAATAGTAATGTTGATGTTAGCGTTCTCGCAGTGTTTGCAGTTTATTTACGCTTAGAAATATTTAGGCGAGTGCGTTGTTAAAAATACTCGGATGGATTGCACACCAACGAGAGAGTCAAGTTGAAAATATGTATTTCCAACTGACAATGACCTATATTTACGGCGACCTTTCTCGCACGCTTTTTTCCTTCCCGCATATGACGTCTGCTGACGTCTAATAAGCCAATTTAATGTGACTTTATTTCTAACTGCGAGGTCGCTGACCACTTTTAGCAAGTGCTCAAGATCCAACAACAACAATTCAATACCAAATTATTTGATATTAAACAATAAAAAGGCCATCATATCATCCTAACTTGTTTACTAAGCCAAGTATTTAGGTCACTTTATCGACGAAGTAAATGGTATGACATTTGCTCCTTGCAGCGCCGCTTCCACGCCGTGCCTTGTTAGCCACGTGGCATCGTAAAGTGCACGACGAGCGCAATATAATTTAATGAAATTTGCCAACTCCACACGACGCACACGTGACCTTTGCCGGCGTCTTTATCCTGCATCGCAAGGACTTAACCTAGCATTTGCAAGCATCGTTCCGTGTTAATGGGCGTGAATATGCGCGTTTTATGATGAAGACGCGTAGGTAGGCAACTTTAACGACACCGTGCCAACCGCATTTGTCTCGTTTGCCGCAGCTAATGAAGCGCCCCCTCCTGTGGAATAACAGCACACTAAAAGGCTTTGCGATCCATTAAAATGAATCGGGCGTGAAGGGAAAAAAAGCATTCGCTCGCGCAAAGGAGGTGCGCGCACGGCAAGGAGTGGCCTTTCTAGTTCACCAGCGCGACACGAAGCCGAACTGCAATGACCCTGCCTACAGGATGTTATCGTCCGCCTGGCTGTGCAGCGAGCGCTTGGTGTAAAGCGAGAACGCATGCGGAACAAGTGGTGTGCGATCGCGTTTATGGACGGAACGCGAAATGCGGCAGAAAATGGGCGCAGTCCATGAAGCGAATGCTTAGTAGATTGTTTCATAGCTGCACGAGGGAAGGAAGCACGCACGATATTTGATTTGATTGCTTGCACTTCCTGATTGATGACGATCTGCTATGCAATTAAATCCATCCAACGCCGCTTAGGTTGCACTTTGCCAGAGTGAATCTAACCTTAAAGAAATTGAATTTGTTTCGCCTAAGAACCAGACACACCAGACAAGAGAACCTCTAAGCAGTGGATTGGAAAATTAGAACTTTGGACCTCCCCAATGCTAGACAGCAGCGTAAGTAGGGTTTCTCATATTTGGGATCGGAAGATCCCAAGATTGAGATCCCTGAAAATTCTAATTCGAGTTTACAATCTGGAATCGCGGAATCCCGGGATCTCGAAAAGCCTGCTTCCAGGATTGGAATCCTTAGGCCTAAGTAAATGCCACTTAGCTTCCAATAGTATAACAGGAAGTGAAATTTATATGCCCATTTTTTGGTTGTTGTTGTGGTCCTGTGTGCTCGATACTAAAATTTAATTTAGCAAGCATTTTTTGAAATCAGAATAAATTCTGTAAAGCTGATTTTTTAAAAGAACTCTTTGAAAAGCTGGAATGCAGAGAAGAGTGACCAACAGCCGTCTTGCGCAAGTGTGTGGCATGCGTGCGTGCGCTGGCAGCGCAAGTCACTTCTCCCGCTTCCTGCCGCTCTGATACGCAATCCGCGAGAGCCACGCGTCACGTGCCGCCCGAGCCGGCCGGCGCCGCGGGCCCGCAGCAAATTGCTCGTTACGCGAGGCGATACGATCGTCGTGGCGTGCCGGGAGGCAGGCCATCGGCGCCCAGGGAGGCGGTGCCCGACTGGAGGCCACGCGCCGAGACGAGTAGTGCAGTGATCTGTGCGATTAGGAGCGAAGCAAGGCGAGGACGTCACTTACGACGCGTCGCCTCCTCCTCCTCCACAAACGCGTTGCATCGCTAGATCGTTAGATCGCTACTGTTGCCGACGCCAGCGGCGCCTCCTCGATCTTCTGCTCTCCTCGCCATCTGAATTCACTCTCGCCTTACCCCTTTGCTCGTTTCGAATCCTTCGAATTCCATGGCCGCCTCTCTCGCTGTCGCTGGGGAATGTGACCGTTCAAAATTCAAACAACGATTCAACCAACAAACCGGTCGCATCACCAGCATGAACATCCGCAAGTCAAAACGAGAAAAGAGCTGACCACCGTTATTGATAATTGTTATTCCATATCGCAATACAAGCAAATGCACCTACAACTTACTGGGCAAGTTGAGGTCGCAACGCTCTCTCGCTTTATGCACTCCTAATACTGAAACTCAGGAAGTTTGGCAAGTTCTGTCAGTCAAACGCCGCTCCAACGACGGTTTCAGTCTGCCTGCCGTCCCCATCAAACTTCCTCTTTCGCCGCCGGTCTTCGACAGTCATGAAAAAATGTTTATAATAATAACTAATCATGTAAATTATTAATTGGAAACAAAATTATAGGATTTGAATCGCTTGCTATATTTTTGTAGCTTATTTTATATTGATCGACAGACAATTTACCGTTCAATTAATTAATTGACTTTACAAATTCACGTTTAATTTGATACATGCGAATATACCTTCTAGCACTATATCCTAGTCTGGTCGCTGCGCTCTCGGAGGGTCGGACATGCTCACGGCTTCTGTGATCCTGGTACGTAGGCCGATCAGTTCTTAAACACTCCCACGCAACGTGGAGGGCGGATAAGAGCACGAGTTTCGGGACAATGTTATCCGCTCCGATCTGCGATGGCACCGTGAAAACGTGATGAGCTCTGCGAACGTCGCGAGTGGCACGTGTCAACGGCTTTTCTGACGCGCACGTGGCGTGGCTACTTGCTCTGCTGTTCGCACCTCTTGCCCTTGCTGCAACCCTGATGCCAGTTTACCCGATGTGGTGGCCGCTGTCCGTCGCGAACGACTTGAGCGCTGCCAACCGAACAGCGGGCGTTTACCTCTGCTTCTCGGGCCCACCCATATCTTCGTCCTTCTCGCTACCTTCATCCGGCCTATCTGTCTACATCGGTGTGCGATCTGCGGAACAGATTGTAGACTCGGGCCGGATTCATTCGCCCTCTTTCTCTCGCTCTCCGTCTATGCTAGTCGTCGGCATTCGCCGTCCGCGATGGTCCTTTCTGCCCCACCTACTTGCGCTTTTTTTAACCTTGCTGCGGATTCGAAGAAATGCCCAACGCGAAGCGCTGCGTTTGCCTGCGCATCGCTTCTGGTCTCCTAATAGTCATATGGAATTGATTTCCAATAAATTCACGCATGACTGCGCACGGCCTGCGCACTGAAGCGCATCACAAAAAGGCTACGAAGAAACCTGCTTAACAATAAAAGTCATCATCAAGGAGATAGTAAATAAGATAGTAAAGGACCTTGTGAACAATTTTGTTCTGTAATAAATAAATGGCGAAATTTATTACTTTCTACTTGCTTGCAATAACCTAAAAACCTTCTCTTTCGACGTCTATTTAATGTTCCTTCGGTTGTCTATCGGTTGCACGCAGCAGCGTTAAAGGCGACAATAGCATCCGCGGAATGTTGGAATCGTTGGAATGTGGCGATCGCCACCTCTTCGCCTCTTTGCGATCCTGTCCTGGCGCGGGCCTTATTTTGCAATGTCTGCTTTACCGAAGCGCTTCGTTTTTGCCTTTTAACCGTCTCGCTTGCTGATGCCCTCGATATCGAAACACTTCTTCCACTTTCATCGTGCGTGTATGCATGCGCTTTGGCATTCTCAACGCTAATACCAATTCAGGTTTAATCTACACATTCAAGCATATTTATTGTTGAAAACGTATTTGAACGCCTGGTAGTAGTTGTCAGATAGAGAGAGCTGCTATGAGGATATTAGGGTTGAAAGAATCTGTCCACAATGTCAACCAACGACTAAAAAAACATGTGATTTTCTGTTGACTTGATGAGGGGACCGATGTAGCTTGAAGTCGAGTCACCCTCCACGTTCTTATGCTACTCTAATAAACTGCTCGGGTAATTATGCATATTGTAATGAATGCAGAAAACATTTCGGTTAATGTGACCACCACGTACAGACATAAAAAGGATTGATGCATAATTTGGTTAATTGTAGTTATAATTATAATAATTGTTAATCGCTTTTGATGATTCTAGTGTTAAATTTCAGCAGTAAGATGATTATACTTGTGAATGCTTTCGGTAATTAAAGTCCCGAGATTATCATCAACCTGCCTAAAGCCGTTGATCATCCTCTCTTGAATGAATCCGGCAGCATTGCGGAGGTCGTACGCGACGTTATCAACAAGCCTTGCGCGCTCCTCGTCGCCAAGGACGCGCTGATAGAGAACCCTCGGCTGGACGTAGTTGTCCTCGAGGAGGCCAGTGTCCGTCTGCGTGGTCTCGCCGACGAGGTGGAACGACGGCGTGAGCTGCTTAGCGCGTGCGGATGCCTCCGGCCCGTGGAAGCTGTTGGGGTGATAGTTGGGAGCGCCCCCTTGGCTATCGATGACCGCCCGTCCCCCGCGCGCGTAGTTCTGCACGGGCGTCGTCAGCGGCGCGTTCACCGGCAGCTGCTGGTAGTTGACCCCAAGGCGGTAGCGATGCGTGTCGCTGTAGGAGAAGAGCCGGCCCTGCAGCATGCGGTCGGGGGAGGCAGCGATACCCGGCACGAGGTGCGCTGGACTGAACGCCAGCTGCTCCACCTCGGCGAAGTAGTTCGATGGGTTACGATTCAACACGATGCGTCCAACGGGGATGAGGGGGAAGTCCGCATGGGGCCAGGTTTTGGTCACATCGAAAGGGTCGTATGGCTGCTTACCAGCCTCCTCAGCCGTCATCACCTGCACGCTTAGAGTCCATGTGGGGAAGTCCCCTCTGGCGATAGCATTGTAAAGATCGCGGACGGCATAGTCCCCATCGACTCCAGCGATGATGCGTGCACGCTCCGCAAACAGATTCCTTATCCCCTGGTCGGAGCGATAGTGGAACTTAACCCAAACCAGCCGCCCTTCTGAGTTGATCAACGAGAAGGTGTTTGCCCCATAACCGTGCATGTAGCGATGGCCGTCGGGGATGCCTCGATCTGAGTACTGCACCATCACCTGGTGCATGGACTCCGCGCGTAGCGAGAGGAAGTCCCAGTAGGCGTCCCAGCTCCGGATGTTCGTCACCGGATCGCGCTTCTGCGAGTGAATGAAGCTGGGGAAGAGGACGCTGTCGCGCACGAAGAAGACGGGCGTGTTGTTGCCAACGAGGTCCCAGTTACCGTCCTCGGTACGGAACTTGATTGCGAAGCCACGGGGATCACGCACCGTGTCTGCTGAGCCCATTTCGTTGATCACCTGCGAGAAGCGCACCACCAGCGGAGTGCGCTTGCCAACGGCGGAGAACAGCTTCGCTGCAGTGTAGGTGGTGATGTCGTGCGTCACCTCGAAGTACCCGAACGCACCAGCGCCCTTCGCGTGCACCACGCGCTCGGGGATGCGCTCCCGGTCGAAGTGTGCCAGCTCTTCGATCTGCGTCGTGTCCTGCAGGAGCGTCGGTCCATGCACGCCCACGGTTTGGCTTGCATCCTTCTCCGCGATCGGGCTGCCCCAATCTTCCGTCAGCAATTGGAACGTATCCTGCGTTAAACATAGATACAATTAACGAAAATGGCCACTTATTCGTCACTTTGCTGGAAAATCTCATAAAATAAGCACCCCGTTGCAGATAATAGTTTCAATACTATGTGGAGACGTTAAGACATTAAGCAGTTAAGTTACAACAATTGTGGCAGACCATTTTTTTGCATAACGAATACTTAAAATACATAAAAATATTCCCCAAATACTGGGACATTTACTTTACATTGCAGTTTATGCATTATTTTTGGGTTACTCTTACTTGATTTCGTCCCGCATATTCTCGCAGTTGATTAGCAACTGGTTCGCGTTTGGTTGAAACTAGAGGCATTTTTCTGCTTCCAACTGTAGGAAAGGAGTAAAAACAAATTGACTTTGGGACTGCTTTTATAGCAAGGTGTTGTTTGTTATTTAGGAAAACCGCAACCACACTTTTTTCCATGAGTAAAAAATGTAATCTCCTCTAGACAGTCATTGAACTCTTTACTTGATTACTAAGGAGAACGTAACATTTCATGGGAGGAGGAAAAATTGTGTTCAGAAAACAATTGAATTACCAAATTTTGTTTATGTGCAACTGCCAATGAAACACATTTATTTGCAGTAAAATGCTTGACAACGGTCGAAAAACACTATTTTACTGCCGTCAAAGATTTTGTTTTACGTTTCCTATGAATACAGCTTGTTAGAGAAGTTCTGAAATATTGATACTAAACTTGGTCTCATGTGAATACAACGCCCTTCTTTAACGCCAAACCAAACAAAAGGGAAACGACGCGCAGGCATTTGTTATTTTAAAGTTGGAGTAAAACTAGGGGAGATGGATTAGTGGAGAATTGCATGTTCATGTTATCCAAGTTAACCAATGCATGTGTCGTTTTCTGTGGCAAACTGTAGAGATTCAGTTAGTTACAGCTAAAATAGTAAATTATATTTCACTAAAGTGGAAAATATCTTCTGCTAAGAATGTATTATTAATATGTAGTTGAAAAGATTGAAATCTGGTAAAGCAAAAAATATGTTGTCCATTTACCGTTGTTGAAATGCAAGTTCATAGAAGACTTGCTTAGTTATACGGAAGATAAATAGTATGTAGGAATGTTCGGGCTTCCAGGTTAGAAGCAGAAGATTATCCCTAGCGTTGTGTGAGTGCGTGCGTGGGTTTCGAGCCGCGATGCGCAGCGCATGCCGCGTTCGGCATTGGATGAATCCCTCTATCCTCCACGCCACATGTTCGCCTGTGATCCGAATCTCCCGTAAAGCTCCCACGCCCAAAGGTCGACGGGTTTAGCCCGAGCTTAAAGCTCCCGGCAAGCCGGGCGCGTCGGCGGCGGCGGCCGCCTCACTCATACTCCTCGTTGTGGCGTCGCGTTCCTCCTAATCCGCGCGGCGTGGATGTTCCCACCCGCGTCGCGACGCCGATCGATCCGAAGCGCGGACTGCCAGCCAATCAGAGCGCGCCAGCGTCGCGACGCCCGCCCGCCGGCGTCGCACCGACGCGCTGCTCCTGTGCGCCTGATAGCGTGGACCTCGCGATCGTGAAAGCTGCGCGCTGCCGGCCACACGGGAAATTCACCCGACTCGCCGCCGCCGCCGCCCCTGCCGCCCCCGCTCCACGGAAAAGCCCGCCGCACACACTTGTTGCACACATTTTCCGACCGTCATCGCTCCAAACCCAAACAATCGCCGCTTACGACTCGCAAGACGTCGTCTCCTCTGCTTCCTCGCATTACGTGTGCAACACGCGGCAACGAAAATAGATTGGAGTTCGAATATACCTCCTAACGTAAACACGCAAACGTGCCTACACACTGCTAGAGCAACGAGCATCATGTGGTTAAGGGAATGACGAAGCAAAATCGTATAAACCAGGCAATGCGCGCAACACCCGACCAATAATTGATTGCGCTATCCAATTTGATGAATGGCCTCAGTGAACACTCGCACTTGTTTCTGTATTCCTGTTATTTTCCAATACTTTCAGCAGCGCGCAACTCCAAGCAACTAACCCACCACCACCAGCTAGCAGCTCTCTTGCCAGTGTAGACATCTCTAACCTCCTTAGCGAATCAACAACACCAATGACGTTGTCAAGCTTTGGCTTGCTCTCGCGTTCGTATGCAACGAGCAAGTAGAGCAAGAACTACGGTGTGCAAAGGAGAGACTAAGCGGACGGACAGTTTGTTCACTTGGGGGCGATGCCACACCGTATCCGCAGCGTCATGCAGCTCTGATACTGCGATCTGTCTGAAAACGCCACGCCCTCAATAAAAAACCTTCCATGCAGCACGAGGAATATCGTTCGTAGTCCTACGCTAACAAACTTCCAAACCGGTATTTACTTCTAAATATCTACATATCTCGTATTGCATTTGGCTGTCTAACAACAAGTTAACAGCGTGCACTGTGTGTATGTTATTGGACTTCTCTTGTGGTTTGTGGGTTGGCTTACGGAACATCTTGAGATGCTTCCTGAGAGCCTGTTGCGTCCACTCGCCAGATGAACCCTTTCTGAGCCTCGAATACACGCTTGTATCAAGTTCCAGAACTTTTTCATGCTTGTTCAAGTTCCTACTTCTAATTCGAAGACTGATGGAGGCCTATTTTCAGCCATGCGAGGTAGAACACTCGTGGAGTTGTTCTCTCATCTGGGTGATGAAGTCTTTGCCACATGCCGAAGTGAGCGCTTCTCTCCGTTCTGCGCTCCTGATGCGCTGTTGACGTCATTCTGGAGTTATTCCCACGCCTTGTGCCCCTTTGGCCATAGGGACCAACCAACCAACCAACCAGCAGGCAGTGTTCTGTTTGTCGCACATGTGGCAAGCACCTAAATGTACCCAACGTTGTCTATCCGGCAAATCTAGTCGAAGTAGGATAAGCAATGTCAAAGATGGTACGAACTTTGGAAGAAGCAGAAGGTTCTTAGGACAATGTCAACATAATTTTCTACGAATGTTGTTGAAAGATTCGTTTGTTTCTTATTGTGGACGACATATTAAAACGTATTGCGGGAGGTACGGGTTTCTTGCTTTCGGATCGATGCCGGTTTCTATGGCCCTGAGCGGCAGTCACATGACGTCAACGTCGTATCAGGATTACAGGACATTGCAAAGGGCGATTCCCATCCTTTACATCGTTACAGTTGCTACACCTTGTTGCAGTGCTACTTGCACTTATTATTGTTTCAACAATTATTGGAAAACAATCTGGCTAGATTCCTTGATTGATTGAAAAGAGAGAAAGGTGTAAGGATTCTTTCACGGTTGTTTTTCTTCTCGAACTTTTCAATCTAAAAAAGGAAACTGTATAGAAAGATTTGGTGCAATGTGAAACATCGTTCGTCATTTATTTCTTGGTTTATTTACACGCCCAACCGTCGTTACGGAAAGGTTTTCGGCCTTCCTGAGGGGGCTGTTCAGGCTCGAAACGACGTCAACAACCAAGCAGGGCAGCAGGAGCGCGCAGAGGCTTAAGAGTAAACAAACCTGCTGACTGTTGTTCGCCGCCTGCGGCATGCCACAAAACGGACGGGTCGACTGGTTGGTTGTTTTTCTTCCTTTACGCGCATCCCAACGGTCTGTCCTTTCTATACTCTCACTCCCTATATTTTCAACTCTTCTTCAATTCAATTCTTTTTGAAAGGTTAGTTTGTAATTCGACAGCAATAAAAGCTTTTCCAGCATGTGGAAAAAGTATCTCCTTAAAATTCCTAGCAACTCCATTAGGAATATTGCGTTGGACGTTTCTATTATCGCAATGGAAGGAAAGAAGAAGCGATGAAAAGGGTTGGACGCGTGGGCGTCCATCAATTGTAAATGACGTCAACGACACAGCAGGAGACCAGAACGTCGAGGAGTGGTGGAAGCTTTTCGGGCACAATTTTGCCTGCAGGCGAAGTCGTTATGGAGTGAAAGTCAGTCTATCTCCGTCAATGTATCTATCCCTCCTACTCACAAACTCTACATGCAATCCGTATCCTGGCGAAATCCTCTGCGAACGTGTTTGTTTATTCATTATCAACGTGGTAATATGGAAAATTGTATCGTGATAGAAAGGCGCTATTGGAAAATGACGTCAACAAGCTACCAGGGTGCCAGAGGATCGAGAAGCTGCAGTGTATGTAAGACAAGAGACGAACGCAAAGAGATGTTGACTAAACTCGAACTAACATCAACCTTACAACCAACAAAAAAGGCATAAACACAAACAAAAGAAGACGTTGTTGTCATGTTTTGTTATTATACATCTATCGCGTTTTTGAATTCGTTGGTAGATGTTTCCAATACTTGAATTTCTTTTCGAGAGTGTTTACGGGGCGAGGGTGCGATGATGGTCGATGTGTCGACTGTGGGGCCGCGTGTTGGCCGCCTAATATAGCCATCGAACACACAATGGCCGCACACAATAGGCAAATCTCCTCGCCCTCATGCTGCCTTGGTAGGAGATTGACGTCAATTCTATTGTTCTGACTCCCACGCACTGCACGAAGAGCCTCCGCCCGCCAAAGCTTGCAGGCTCTCGGCGGCATCGGTTTCGAGCTTTCAGCTTCGGGACTTCGTTTACCTCTCTACATTTGTGCGCATAGCAGGCAGGCAGTGAGACATCGTCCAGAACTCTATCTAGTAAGCGTTTCTGCTCTCCTGCTGAAAAACCCGCAGCGATTTTAGCCGCAACCCTTTTCTTTCCCACGAGAGAGATACAACTGATGAATGAATAACCTCCAATCCTTCCAAATTTATTTCTTCGATACAGCAGGGATTACTATTTAGATATTTAGTCAGATATTGATTTATTCTCATATTCAATTGGATGATGTTTATATTTGTTATGTTAAATCTATTGAAAAATTCCATTTTATATTCACGGATATGGAATTCATAATAAAGCAGTTTCGTAGTTGAACTCTGAGACATCCATATCGTTCATCGACATGTGAATGCATGTGAAACATAGATCTAAGTTTTCTTAAACAAACGTTTATCAATTGTTTTACAAATAGAACTAGATTCCTCCATGTTGGAAAGCTATGAAAGCAATTGTTTGAATACTGAATAGAATACTGGCTGTCCATCTGTTTATGGTCAGACTAATAACATCTTTTATTATAGTCTTAATTAATTGAATTACATAAATGTTGTACAGTCTTTAACAAGATATTTTGTCTGACTCCGTTTACGGTCGTTTCGGTCTATGAATGGAAAACCCTCCTATAATGCTGTTAGAGGGATCATAAATCAAAGACTAGGTTTAAACTTGCTGAAACGCAAGACAAAGAGGCGCGTCGGTATGTAAATATACAAATCGTAGACGCATCTTGGTAGTGAAGCGTTTTGGAGAGAGGTTCGGAAATGAAGGTGGTTGAATGAACGTAACATACCCAGAGATTGTGTGGTTGCAACTTGACCAGAGTTTATTTGACTTGCAATCGATGCGCCTTGCGATGGTTGTGGAATAAGAAGCAAAAGTGTAAGATGACAGTGCGAGGCGCAGGTATAGAAAAGGTTGGGGAAGTTTGGTCGTTGGAAAAGGGCGCGCGTCACTGCAATTCTTTGAATTGAAGGATGGGGAATTCCATCAGTTGGGAATCCCCACAAATCTAAGGATTGATAATGTTAAATACCCGGACTGATATCATGTTGTATATCAAATTAAAGCTAGTTTAATGCTAAATAGAATAATTTTTGTGTTACATTTCTATCTTGATTTTAGCCTGAGATATTGCATTAAACTTTAACCTATGTTTACAACCAAATGCAGTTTTTGGAAAGATTATAAAGAAATCAGAAGAGATTTTAAAGAGTTTCTCTTATATAACATCAGCATAGAATTTATGCAGATCATAATGGAAAAGGGAAAATTTCTTAAGCAAAAACGAAATTGCAAAGACCAAACTTGTGATTTGTGTTCTCTCTGATTCTATTGAAGCAATCTTGAATAGAATTGATAGGGAATCCCCTATTGTGAAAGTGTACCAGCGGTCACCCATCAGTAACCACGATGGGAAAGAAAGAGGCGCACACGATCGCATTGCGGCGTGACTCGTCACGCAGCAATGCGTCGCCTCGTGAATGCTCGGGTGAGTCGGGAGAATGGACCGCGATTCCGCTACGCGTCGTCGTCGCACGACCCTTACTTACTGCTGCCGAACGTCTCCGGCATGCTCCTTGCTAAGCGAGGGGCCCTACAATATGCTGCGAGCAGCACGCTAACGGTTCGGTTCGCCCGGCAATGATCAGCGGAGCCTACTTCCTCCTTCCGGCTCTCCTTGCTTCGTCGACCCAATCCGACGAACATCGCATTTTCGCCATCGATAATGGCAATGAGTCGCTGCTTACTGTGCGATCACAATTGATTTGGTGTGTTTATTCAACGATGACCCTCTACCTCAGTGTTTCCAAAAACCGTTTAGTAGGGTTTCGTACTGCATCAGGCTTTGACTGCATATCCAAGAATAATAAATCTTTATTAGAAATGTTTCCTCATCTATTATTATCTATCAAGGGGGTACTCACAATCAGTATGACAAAAATATACACGGTGGCCAGAAAAATGCGGATAAACGCCACGCAGGTCAAATGTTTCTTTAATTCTGACAATCTTAATTGGAAAAGTAGTACAGTGCTTTTTTACGGCACCACGAGCAGCTTAAAAGAATTGTAAATTTGGCAACACCTAATCAGACAAGTACCGTGGCAGTAATCATTTTATTATTTAGTATAAATTAGGTAAATACGCAAATTAGCAAGAATTTAATGTTAACATGGATAACAATTTTATTCAAATTTAAAGATAAT
>JAODFX010201224.1:0-15118 GCA_027580035.1 Dorylogaster longipes
AACTTAACAGCGCAACAGACATTTGTGTTTAGTCAAGTGCAGCAACTCCGTTTTGTTGGCCACGTAGTTTTACGATAGACCTTTATGAAAATGAAAAGGTTTGGGCGAAAACATCATTATGTTTGAAAATCCTCCGCGGGCCGGATAAAATCACTTGGCGGGCCGTAGTTTGGACACCTCTGCTCTAGTCAATTCTTTGTGCGTGCATCGTCAGTATCGGATTTTGAATGGTCAGTATGCGAATAAATCAAACCAAACTAACGAATTCCGGTGACGAAACGCACCACGCATAGTCCGTAGATGGCTTTCACACCATTCGTTGTTCTTGAACGACACCGTAAATGCGTCAACGAATGTGTCCATCAAACGCCTCGACGACACAATGCGTTTTGTGCGGCCGTACGAAAAAAAAAACCTAACCCATAACCAGACTGCATTTGCGTTTCTTGCTCGTCGCCGAGCGCAACCGAGATGGCCTAATTCGCATCACAAAGGAGCAACCACGGCTCGTCAGCTCGTCGAGTGAGCGCCGAGTAGACATTTCAGTCCGTTGCTGAATATTCATTATCCATCAGCAATGCGTGATGGCTGCCGTCGGTTGGCGTCAGGCGCGAATTTCGCGTTGGGAAATCAAGCGCTGCATGGAAAATCAATTTCGTGGATTTTACGCCGCGTACCGCGTGGAGAATTATGTTCGCGAATTTGGTGATAACGCCATATCTCACACTTAGCCTCGCGTAAAGTCTGTTGACATTGCTCCTAAAGTGGATTTACTGCCGGAGCGCAAACTTGCGAACTTGCGCGAAAATTAGATCTAATGCGCCAACTCTATTTTCGCACTCATTTTTCGCTCACCGAAAAGATGTGCTAGGAAAATAGTTACGCGAAACTCACGAATGTTATTACTCGATGAAGACATTTAACGCATCCAAGTTCTAATAGATACCATTTTTACAAGCTACGCAATATGCAAACGCACTGTACTAAACAGTACAGTTATTATTATTATATTAAACAACCAATAACTTTAACGCCAACTAGTGAATACAAAGACGACAAAAATCGAATGTTATAGTTTGCCAAATTCATTCTTCAAAATTGCAATTCACTCCTAAAGTTTAACAAACTGCGGTTTTATTTTTGCAAAATTTGTAGTCGTTACCAAAGTCATTGATACAACTACTTTCATATTATAGTCTCTGTACCACTTTCCGTTTGTCTGCAATTCAAGTTTGCCGAAAGAAATTAAATGCAATGCAACGCATTGGAGGAAGTGAGATAGCAGTAGCACGCTCGTAATGCGTGCAAAGAGAGCATACGCAAACCGCAGAAAATTTAATATGTTAGAACTATTCTGTTTCTACACAAGTATTCATCACATCATAGACAAAATTGTCTAAAAAAAAAAACATTTTAAAAATGCGTCTTTCCAGCGTTGAGAGGAAATTACAAAAAAAAGAGACAGAAAGAAGACGCCATTTTTTATAACGGATTTGACATTCGCATATCCAACGCAATCGTAACAAAGAAAATGTTAGCTCTCTTTTTTTGTTCTTTTGTGGTTTTTGTTGACCAGTGTTATTGATTGTTTTTAGGAAATCATTCGCACTAGAAAGTAAGCAATATTATTATTATTCATTAACAATTTAATAAGAATAAAGGAATATTTACTCATATGTATTCTTATCAAAGAAAACAGATACTGAAACCGATCACAGATGAGAAAACAGAAAACAAAAAGCAAATGAATAAACCATCGATTTTTAGCAGCTTTCGATCGTACACGCGGTATTAGTAATCCTAAAAAGTGTGGCCAATGAGAGGAAAACAATTGCAATAATTCATGACCATCATTGGTCATAAGGGGATTGCTTGTAATAATGGATTACGAATACACGATCAAAGGGAGTTTTTCTTTGTGCAATCGACGTCGCTGTGACACGAGGTACGAGTTGTCGTCAACAAACCTAATCAATAACCATAGCTGTTTACGCCGCGTTTATCTAACGCTAATGGAAAACATCAACGCGGTGATAAACACGCCGCGTTGCGCAAGCGAGCACGACGAGCGATGCCTCGCTGACGACACGATCACAATGATTAATTAATGGGCAAGCGCCCAGCGCCGAGATGACAAGAACTTTTGCTGACTCTTCGTACACAAACCATGCAGCAAGCATACGCAAACAAACGACGAGGACGACAACCACATTGCAGGCATGCAGTTAATCATCAGCGTGCACCAATTATGAGATTATCGACGGCTGCGCAGCCAACTGCAGCAGCTTGCAGCTTGCACGCAAGCGATGCGAATCGCCGCTTATCGCATCATCCCAAAAACGAATCGAAATGAAATTACGAGCGCCCTCCATTGACGAAAATCCCAAATGCACGTTCCCCTCAAGCAGGATGTAAACAAATGAACATCGATTATTGTGCTACGACATGGGAAGCAGTTGCGTACCTTCGGCGTGTTTCCGTATTGGCACTCATTTCGGCAAGACTGAAATGAAACATGCATATGAAACACAACATTCGTTCAATTGTTTTTTTGTTTGTTTGTTTCGCTATCGTCCACGTTCGGTGATTTCCGCGCACGCACACCTTCCCCAGCCCCAAACACATCGCGGAACAATTGACGATCGCGACGATCTCGGCTCGCAAGAGTATCGATTGCGAAATGTATGTCGCACGCCGAAGACGGCAAGCGTTTATTTCTTGGTTCTTGCACACGGGCCACACGCAATTCGTCGCAGGCGGCCGGCGAAGACGACCGACACGGGCGTATTAATAGCCGAACGACAATATCAACGCGTTGTCATGGCGACCATCGCCATCGCCGACATGTTTCCGACGAAGACGTTGGCTTTTGTTTTGGACGCTCGTCGGTCGGCCCGCAACACGCCCCAACTTTTCGGAATCGATAGCCACTCACCAACCGGCAGGTCGACCAACAGCGTCGGCGAGGGCTTTGGTCTGCGCACGGAGGGAGCGCGTCCAGCAGGAAAACGGCGAAGGCGATGTTGACGACTCACCTCATGTCTTCAGCAGGCGATGTGCACGGTGGTCGTGGCGACGACGGTGGCGACTGCGATTGCTTCGGCGTGTGGCGGCGGCCGGCGCTCACCGGCGACGCATTGCTGCCGGCTGCGGCGACACTCGGCGGCGTTCACCGTTGCACGCGAACGCCAGCTGTGGCTCGGTTTAATTCAGCTTTTGCGCACGAACGCCGGCGTCGACGAGGCGGTCTACGCGAGTGGCGACAAGCACTGCAGCGCCATGTTGTGCACTTCTGCAGCAATGACCAGCCCGTGCGAACGCATCCGAGCGGACGCAGAGGCGTGAGTAACGCGACGCTAGCGACACTCGCTGCGAGATGGGAGAAATGCGCAACACACGCTCGCGCTGCTCGTTTGTTTTCTTTCACCGTTTGCTTTCTAGCTGCCCTAACGGCCCTAACTGTTTAACCAGATCTTGAGTTTTACTTGTTAGACTAGCTGTGCGTTGCTTTATTTAGATCAGAATGACCTCAGAGTTTCTCTTCTGTTCTTGGTTCGCTGCAATTGTATCCACGTTCTTGGTGGGCTTTGTGTGATCAGCTGATTTCTGTATTTTAGTAGTACGAAGTAAAGCTGCTCACAGACGCACAATATTATTGCACAATATTTTGACGGCTTTTTTTTCCACGCATTACTATAATTCGTCTAGTTATGATCACTTCAATTGATAACTAGTTGAAACGAACTGACAGGAATATTGAGCAATGTTGTCAACAAACGGTATATTTTTCCATTTGCGCAATATATTTTCAAGATTTTCACACAATACATTGCACAACCTTAAATATCAGCCACAGACAATAAATTCCAGTGCAACAAAAATATGGCCCTATATTTTACAATACAGTTTCAAGATTCACCTGTATCACACAATATTCAATATGATTCACAGGTGATCATTAATAAGCACAATATTATTGTATTAACAATGTATTTGTATTAACAAGTAACTGTAGCGTAAAGAAACTAGCATTTTTACAATTAGTAGAAATTCTTTATAGTTGGCATGTTAAACCTAGATGAAAAGGAATATTATTATAATTAAGGAGTACTTGGAGAGATGTTGAAAGAAAATGCATATTTATCAGTTTTCATTTACTTTATTAACATTATGTATCTTCTTCTTGATATATACTTGCATTACGTCTTTTGAATTGTTTACCAGCAGGTATATTTTCAGTTTTATCCAACTTAGTGTCTTTCTCCAACCCTTCTATACTAACAGTGTTCAAGTTACTTTCATTTGGCTCATCTTCAAAGCGGAGCTGTTTATTAGGTGCCTCATCAATTTCCTCACAAGTTTTATTAACCACATCGGGTAGAACCAAACTTTTACGTTTAAATCCCGGCGATAAAATATCACTGCGATTTAGACTTTCGTCCTCATGATCCATTGAACTGTCCTCAATAAATGTGTGGCTATCATCCATACTCTCCTCGTGATCATGCAAACTTGATGTATTTGTTTCATTTGCATCGGTCTTTTTGATTAGTTCCTCAGTTGGATCAGGTATACATAGTTTTGTACAAAATTCAGTTGTCTGTGCATTAATTTCCAAGTCTGGCTGGTAAATGTTGCCCTTCGTCGGTGATCCGGGCTCATAAACAAGCGCCGTGGCTTTGAAGTTGTACGGAATCAATAAATCAGTACTGAATCTATTGTGAATTTTCTGTTTTTCTTCATCAGTAATTGGTTGTAGATTGGAAGGCATAAACTGACGCACACTTCGTGTGCTGAACAAGCTTGGTGTTGAATGTAATATTGCAAGCCATTCCAGATCATATTCTAGAGAGTCAATGCCATTGCAATCTTCACTTTTGCTAGGAATGTCTATCACTTGAAGGAAACGTTTCCTTGGTACACATTTATCCAATGCCAAAAATTTGGTGGTACTTCCATCTTTGTGTGGCACTAGTGCTGCAAACTTACAGTGCAGATGTGCTGCGAACCAATATTTTGGCTTCAGTTTGAACAGCAATTCATTGCATGGTGAACTTCCCAAGTTGCCCTTTTCTATATCATCCCTGTTTTCATATATAAAATATCAATATGATGAATGAAGGCAAGATAATGCATACTCACTTAAAAAATGGCTTAAACTTTAAAAGTTGCTCTTTATTTCCATACTTTGTAATCTCAGTGGGCCAGTCATGTGAGAGAAATATATCAAGTTCCTCTTGCAACTGCTTCAACCTGTACACTTCCACATTGCGAATGTGATATACTGATCGCTTTGTGTCTTCTGTGTAGGGTGCACTTTCAAAATGACCTTTTTGATAGTCTCTGCCCTTGTAAATGCCTGAAATGCCTCCTATTCTTAATCCCTTGAAGTTGATTACACCAGCATAGCCCAAGTAGTAAATGTTTGGTGCAACCCATCCACCAAAGGGTAGTTCTTGGAGGTAGTTTGATGCTTCATGGTTTCCACCAATAAATACTGTTAGTACAGGAGCAATAAGTTGTCTACTATAATACCTTAAAATAAACGTGACTCTTATAGAACACCAGGAATCACAAGAATCATACATTACTTGTAAAAAGAACACATGTTGTAATATTTAGGCGGAACGGCCATACAACGCAAATCATTTTCATTGCGCACCGATTGAAAATCGCCACAACAGAGAAGTAGTTCAATTTTAATCTTGTTGTCATTTTCTAGTTCTGAAATGCACTTGTAAATGGTTTCCAATTCACCGTGAGCGCAACCTTCCACGGCAATATGCATTTTGTTGAAAACACCGTAACAAGAAAAGCTATTCTTTCAAATTGAGGTTAGAATTCTCAAATGCGAAGAATGCGTTAAAAAAAGATCATCCTCAGCAATTATAATGCGCACCGTATGCCCTTACAACGCGAACGGTAAGGCAAGGTACACAAGGAAATAATTGAAAACAATATTTTATAGAATAGTTATATCTACAGATGTTTTATTTCAAGATCAAAACTATTTTAGTTAAATTCTTTGCAAGTACACCTTTATAATTCACATAATATTCATTGTTATTGTAGCAGTGACTTCTTCATACATCTTGCATTCAGAGCAAATATTGTGAACTCTTCATTTTGCAGATAAACACCATTCTGAAAATAACAAGTAACAATGAATTCCACTGCAATTGAAAGGGGAAATTGGAGCAAAACTAACATGCATCAGGTATATGTAATCAACAAATTTGGTTCAGTAGAGGTGTCAGAAAAGATTATTTGTTTCATCATTGAAGTATGCTGTTATTCGAAAATGTGCAGAATTTAACTTACATTTTCCAGCAATCCAAATACTCAGCACTATAATACAAATCTGAAATAAAGAAACCAACATATTATAAATTTATTGCATAATGGCTTAGAATGTTTAATGATGAAAAAAAGACATTATGATAACTGTAGAACATTTTGCAAACAAAGTGCTATTAGAACACTTCATTGAATATTATGTTCATTGCTATTGTCCTATGGCAAAACGTGCAGACATGAATGCATCGGCAAGCCGTTTAAATAGGACTTTAAATTATTAACCAAAATTTTAAAAACTTACATTACTTCATCCACAATGTACCCTTCCTAATTCACCTCCGAGCATTAAAACCCTAACTGGATAGCAAACCTGAAACTAAAAACCAAATATAAATATATTTTTTTAAATGTTGAAAAGTGATGTAATAAATATACTCACAGGAGAACATGCAATTTTGTCCAGACTGTAACAAAATCATTGTAAACTAGAAAGTAAAAACAAATAATTTATAGTCTTTATTGAGTTAGTACATATTCCACGGAAATATGTACTAAAACATTGAAGGTAAAAATTAGATTAACGGTTAGACTTCGCGACTCGCTCAAGTTCATCCTTCTTCTTGATAGCGTACGAGTTCGACGATCCCTTCGCAGCGTTGATGAGCTCATCAGCCAAGCACTCAGCAATTGTCTTAATATTACGGAAGGCGGCTTCACGAGCGCCGGTGCAGAGCAGCCAGATGGCTTGGTTGACTCGTCGCAGCGGTGACACGTCGACAGCCTGACGTCTCACAGTGCCAGCGCGTCCGATACGCGTCGAGTCCTCACGCGGTCCGGAATTGATGATTGCAGTTACCAACGTCTAAAAATATGACCAAGAATTCAGTACGAAACAGCCGAAAACAAATCGTATCGAAATAAATAATCAATTGTATTCAGTGGAAAGTGATTATCAACAAATTGGATTCTGAAGAGGTGTCAGAAAATAGTGAAGAATGTCATCATCTCATATATTGGAATATTTCTTGAATCAGAAAGTCTGTACGTACCTGAAGAGGATTCTCACCAGTGAGCAAATGCATAATCTCAAAGGCGTGCTTGACTATCCTCACAGCCATTAGCTTCTTGCCATTGTTGCGACCGTGCATCATGAGCGAGTTCGTCAAACGCTCAACAATCGGGCATTGCGCCTTCCTGAAGCGCTTGGCTGCGTACCGGCCGCCGGAGTGTGGCAGGTATTTGGCATTCTTCTCTTTCACAGCGATGTAGTCCTAAAACAAATGCAAGGAATCGGAGTCAGTCAATACAAAATTCACCTGCAAGGCAAAACTGTTTAAGCAGTGTGGGATTATAGCAAGTTTTTACAAATGTATTTGCTATAAAAACAATACATTGAACAAAAAAATGCGTTAATATCGTCCTAAAGCGAATCCGCCAAGCTTGCAAACCGCTTGGTAGCTATTAGAGTAGGACATTGAAGAAGTTCAAAACATAATAACAAAGTTAAATGTTTTCAATCTTACCTGCAGGGACATATCACTGACTTGGACATCATCACAACTCCATCTGCCAAATAGTTTGATTTCAGGAGTTTCGGCCATCGGCGCCGCCACCGCCGACATCGGCGCATCCTCAAATGCTTCATCGAAGTCAGCCATGATTATCCCTACAATTGCAGCTTAACATTACGAAATGTTGCATAAAAAATATAAGTTAAACATTGAGCATTGAGATCTACTTTCAGAATGTTTGTTATCAACAAGATTGTTATATTCTGTCAAGAGGTGTCAGAATAATAGTGAAAACATCATTTAGAAAACTATGCATATGTAAAATAATATTCAGTGTTCAAACAAAGTATGAATATTTGAATATTTTAACTTGTTCAAGATTATTAACAAATTTGACACAGAAACCATTGAAATGGCAATAGTTCAAAGCTAGTCATAAATAAAATGTAATAATAATTGCACAAATAACCGTTGATACACCAAGAATGCAAACATGTGTGAACCATTGCATAAAATCTAAATTTTGCTGCATATTGATAGTTTTGAGTGGTTTTACCATGGCATATGTAATGTTTTTCAGTGAAATCCAGGCAAGAAGTAGAAAAGCAGGCGAAATATTTACCTTTTATCGTCCACTGGAGACCACGCCGGAGCTGCGCGTAGACCGGAAAGAGCCATTTGCAGAAAGTGAGAGACGATGTCGGATATGGTGTAGACGGCGCTGGTGTAGTGCAAGCTTACCACACAAATGCCACAATGAATGTTCCTGTATTCAAATGTGGAACCAGAAATAAGAATTGAAGGTTAACAAAACTCAGAGACAGAACAACCTCTAGTAATTAAGATACTCTTAAGCAAATAGTAAGTAATAAAAGTCTTAAATAACTATTAAAAAGTTTTAGCAAATGCCACGAGACACTTCGAGTCTAGTTGTCAGTGTATCAATGTAATGGTGGTTGCCTATGTTAAGACAAGTTGCAAACTTTCAATTCGAAAAAGTTTGGAGACCAAAGCGTTATAATTAATAGCGCCATAAAAGTTGTAGTTAAGATATTCATAAACGCATAGCAGTCTTATTCTTTAACATAGTTGTTGTAGGCAAGGAGGTTATTAAACTTGTAATTATTGTCTAACAAGACGCATTTCTTAGGACGATCGGGAATGTCGTTAAGCGCACCACAACGCGCTGGAAAGCGTTCGGGCTGATAAGCGTTGCGAGTGCAACGCGAAACAAACGCGTTGCACAGCTTGCGAAGGATGCGGGGGGCCATCGCGATCGACGCCATCGCATTCACGGTCGTCGTCGTCGTCGTCGTCGTCGGTGTGATTTTTACCGACTCTCGCCGGGCGCCCTCTGTGCGCTTGCGAGCGTATAAATCCGTTTCGCTGCGCTTTTGAAAATCCATTCCGTGCAGCGGTTGGTGGCGGCCTAAAAAGCCGCATCGCGCAGCATCGCAAAGTCGCGCGGATTTCGGGAGCGAGCGCGCAAAATGGCGCACGCGCGCAATTGCGCCATAGCGCTGAACGGCAACACGAACAACAACAATGGTCTCGACGATGCGGCGTGCAACGGGAAGACCTGCAGCAACTGCAGCAGCAGCAGCAACAACAGCAGCAGCGATGAAAAGTACGTATGCAAGTGTCGCTCGTCTCTCCTCTGCGCGCACGTGCGGAAACGCAGCAGCGTTGCTTATCAGCGACGCGCACGCCACGTCTGATGACCTCGAACTTGCCAAGACTTTTCGATATCGGTGTTGCGTAATGCCGTTGCGCTAGGGATGTAAACGATACAACGATTTTTTTTTAATTTCATGATATCGATGACTTCGTGAGCGATACGTCAGGTGCGTTCGATGGTGTGATCTAGATCACGATCTGAATCAAGTTGTCAAAAGTTTGAACAATGAGGGTCACGAATTGTAATCATTCGTGATATTATGATCATGATATCGTCGATATAGAAATGTAACACAAAACGCTACTACAAGACAGTAGTCGGCCATATTGTAAATTCTTCTTTATGTTATAGTGGGCAGTTGTGTGTTGTTTTATTCAAATGTTTTTTTATTTTGAACGATAGTTAAAGCAATATCGCAAAAAATTTTTTTTATTACGATTTTAAGTTTCTGATAAGATTCTGATTGTTAGTAATTGTAATCGGAATGAGATATGGATGAATGGATATTTCAATATCATTTGGTTTTTGCCAATTAACTACGCATATAAAACCAAGTTTTTAATCCATACTTCAAGACGTTTGCGTTTGTACGGTTTTCCCTAGCAGCTTGAAAACTTTTTGTTACTGCTGATATTATTGTAAGAATTGTAGCAGCCCACAATACAACAATTTCGGTTAGAGAGTCTTTGAGATTCCATTATTTTCATTGTAATCAAATGGGCATTGAATTTCGACTCTCAGTCAAAAACTTGCAAAATGACCACTGAAAGCGCTGACCACCAGTCTAAAAAACTGTAAATTTTCCTAAATACTCCTGATGACGACGAAAGGAAAGTCGCCGAAACATGTCAGGTTTTTAGCAATGAAAATGAGAACAGTATAATTTTGAATTGGACGAATTTACAGTTCTTTAACTAAAACTGTTAATCATGTCTAGACAATTTCAAAAATTGCCAAAACAAAGATTTATTTTAGTTGCAGCTTTATTTTGCATAGATCAATTTCAAACTAAAATATATAAATTTGAGGCAATATGTTTTTTGAAGGATTTCTCGTTTTTCTTCTTTTTTTTTGTGCCAGAACAAATAAAGAGGATGCTTAGTCAATAAGTCAACATTACTTAGAAGTGTTCTTTGGCAAGTGATGTATATAGGATATAGATTATCAACAAAGTGTTCCTTACAACCTAATTAATAAGCGATAGAAATCACAATTGGTTATGAACCCATCTACTCCTCTAAAAGATGAGAAATGTAAGAGATTTATTGATGCTTCATTTAAACAGATTTGCCATTTATGTTTCAAAGTCGTTTTATATACATAGGTATATATAGAAAGACTTATTTCTTAACCTATAAATACCACGGTAGATGCCGCAAGGGTAAAACTAGTTGATAGAAACTAAATGCATACAAAATGACCACTAGAGGCGCTGACTAGTAGTGTGCAACCTCCTTATAAGAAACAGTCTGTCAATATGATTGAAACACAAAATGTTTAATTAACTTTCATTAATTTCGTAAGCGTTATGAAAAAAGTATCTATTGTATAAATCATTTCTTACGTGTAATATTATTCACGTGTTTCAAGTCAAATTTTAAACTTGCGCATGCGCATATCGGCGAGATACATGAAAGTGCATAAAATGGCTTCCAACTTTTCAATGGTAAAGCATAGGAATGTGCGATATAGAATTATTACATATCTGGCTTGGTGACTTGCTTAGAAGGCTTCTTGCGATCGCGATTGATCGCTTGATGCGTTGCTTTCCGCGTCGTATTGTTTGCCAACTCGCGAATCACGAACGACGCTCGTCATTAAATGCGCCTCGTTGGCAATACGTTTCGAACAAATCGTGAGCGCCGCATTAATCAACGCTTGTGGCCAGTAAAGACACACTTTATCAACGCACTTGCCGTATTTATGACCTACTATTAGGAGGACGAAGTATTGCACATCACAACAATGCGGAATTGAATTGATTTGAGCATCGCACGCTGTGTGCTTATTCCACTCGTCTGCAACGAAATCAAACGACCGTTTCATCATTGTTTTCGATGAATACTTTTTAAGAGTTGTCCTTCTTTCAAGTTTTAAGTTGAGTTAAGTATCCGATCCGCAAAATTCTGAAAAAGAGAAGTTGGGTGATAAGTTGAAAAAAAGTGTATCAGATTTCTAAAAAAAAAACACGGTTAACTGATCCGGATCTACTCGGAGCTACTCTGTTCTCTCCAAAAAGTTGAAAGAAGGACTGCTAATAGTTGTCAATTTTTCAATCACAATTGACAGCCAACATATCTTAATTACACGAATTTTTTTGATAAAATATTAACTGATCCCGAACTACTCGGAGCTACTCGGTGCTTTCCAGGGAGTTGAAAGATACTGTTGAAGCTATTCATTTATTTAACCTTTATTTAACCTTTCTCCTTTTACGAATAACAATTGTAGCAATATTGTTGTTGGCACTTTACTAGGAATTGTTTTCCACTTTGCAGCAATCAAGTTAATGATGTGCTTATTTATAGCTGTTTTTATGCTGCGATTGGTTGAATTAATGCTTGCGCACATTTTTCCATTAGGTACACGTACGAACATCTTTTGGAAACTGCACAATTCCTCTTGGATCGTGTCAAACTGCGGCCGAAGATTGGCATTATTTGCGGATCTGGAATGGGTACGTATTAGGCAGTTTGAAATAAGTTAGGTTATCACGTCGATACTATGTAGAACTGTTAAATTTCATCTAAATCTCCACATATCTCACGGAATTCTAGTGTTTACTACGACGTGCCATTTCGGTTTCTTGGTAAAAGAAATAACAAATGCATAACAAACTTCTCGGAAACGTTTAGAATGAAATATTATGTTAATATGTAATATTGTTTTTTTTTATCACAAATGTCCATTAATGTTATCGTGAGTTGCGCAATTGTCTCTTGCATAATATAAGATAAGACTGTTGATTGATTGGGTCAAACTGTAAAATCTTAAAATTGTTTTCCATTTTGAATGCATTTGTAAGCAAATTATGGAGTATTTGCAGAGTGTGCAGTGGAAAAGAAATCAAAAAGAAAATGCTTAATTAATACGTATACGATCAGCACAAAATAAATGTGGAATAAACATTTCGACAGTTTTATGGCATCGTAAAATCCGCAACCAAACTTGAAGCATCTTTTCGGCACGCGCTGAGATAACAGCGCGCAAATGGCGAATGTAATTCAGCTGTTCGAAATGGGAAACAACAATTTCGCGGCCGTTGATTTTGCACAATCATGCCGCGCACTCTCTTATTCGCAATCGCAAAAAGTCGATTGTAGTCGCGCGTAGTTCTTATCATGTTGACTTGTCGATTTGATTGCCGTATTTATGACATGGAAATCGTTGGCGCACATACGCGGCCCCAGCATCTTTCAAACGTCCGCGCTTATCGCGTCGCCTATGCACGAATAACAAGCCATAAACGCAAAGAGCTGCGCTCTTATCAATTACGTCCAATTGCAATTGCGTTGAGAGCTGGCTGCAATAGATCAGCAATTGTTCGCTGCATGTTCGTTTGGTTCGACGAGCCGTGAACTTAAATAGCGACCGGCAACGTAATCGCTCCAACGAAATAAATTTAACGCCAATTCAATGCAATCCTTGCCGACAGCTGATAAGTGTGACGTGTGCTTTAATTGCGTAATACAAAAAATTAAACCAACAAAATTAACGAGATTGCAATAATACTTCGTTCTATTGGTTTTATTGAAATGATTTTGGGAAGGACACCGTAACCTTAAATATTTGCTGTCAACTTTGTACTTTATTTCAAGTTCTTTTAAAGTACCGAGTTAGTCAAAATAAAAGTTCTTCAATCGCTTCCTTGACTAACGTCTAGCTAAATTCCAAACAACAACGTCTCTGAATCAAGATTGTCGAGTTTATTGATTGACACAATCATTGTCAAAATAATATTCACGATTTGCATTCATTGGATTCAAATATCGCGCCAATTTGGTGTTAGTAGAGATCGAATGCTAACCTCCTAACTCGGATTTATGATATTTATGTTCATTATTTCCCAATGTAATCAAACTGTATTTGGGAAGTGTTTCTTATATCAATGAAATCACAAACCATGTTTGAAATTGTTAATCGATAATTTACTTTTTATCCTTGCATTTTGAACGTTAAATATACGTTTCTATAGAAATTCAAAAGTACATTGGTAGACGTTTTCAATCTTACTGTTAGTTAATGTCATCTTTATTTGAATCGTGGAACATTTTATTAGCTGAATTGCTGAAGGAATTTAGTGCTTATTTGAGGTGAAAGGGCAATTGAAGGCAATAAAATGTGCTCATTGGTTACGAAAAGTCGCTTTGAATAGAACCATCAAGTTTTATAATACTAGCTAGCAATTAGTCAGTTAAATTGCAGTTGCTTATCATGTTATTCATTATTAAGATAAAGTTTTACTGGGTTTTAACATGTTTTACTTGTTTTAAGAAAAGATGCTCCACTTATTCACCGTTAACGTTAATAAGTTAACAAAGAAAGTTGTTAGCAATTGCAGTTAGTAATTAAAAACTAAGCCAAACATAGTTCGTACACTAAAGAAAAAAAAAAAAGAAAAGAAACGTTAGAAGGAAAGTAAAACCTCTGATGTTGGCCACCCTCATAAGTTGGCCACCTGTCTATGTTAAACGCATTGCAGTGGAACCGGCGAAAACCTATTTAGTTTTTGTATATAAGGCAACCTCTTTAAATTCCACTTTTATATGTTGGGAATCTGTCTATGTTGGCCATATGAAATGAAACTATGAGAATTTCATATACCTTTCTATGTAGCAGTAAATCTGTGTTAGGTTGTCTGCAAAGGTCAGCGTTAGCTCGTTAATCCGTTAATTGCTAATGAACTAAGTTAATAAGCTGCTTAGCGGATTAACTTTATCACAGAACGTGGAGATTTGCAGTTATTCCTAACAAAACAGCTGCCAAATATTGTTAATGTGTTGTTAATCCTTTTTATTAAAATTGTGACTGTTTTCTGCTCGTCGTGGTAGAAGTTAGCAAAGATGGGCATTAACTCACTAATCCGTTAATCGTTAATTAACAAAGTTCGAAAAATGTTAACGTTTATGTTAACTTCCGATAAATTCAACTACCGTTAACTTTAGTTTACGTTAGTCTATTGGTCAGCAAATTTATAAACCAAAGATACAAAAATATTAACGTAATTGTTAATGGTTAATTTGCGTTAAATTTTCGAGAATTTAACTTTGTAATTCTTAACAAAGTTAACTTTTGAAGTAACGAATGAACGATTAACGAAGTTAACTTTTGGATTAACTGTGCCCAACTTTCTCACTTCCCTTAAATTGAACTTCCGTTAACTTGAGTCCGTTATATTTGGCTAGTAGAAGGCAAACTTATAAACTAAAGATTCAAATATGTTAACGTAAATGCTAATAGTTAACTTGCGTTAAATTTTCGAGAATTAAACTTTGTAGTTCTTAACATAGTTAACTTTTGAAGTAACGAATGAACGATTAACGAAGTTAACTTTTGGATTAACAGTGCCCAGCTATGCTACCTCCCTAAAAATGTTCCCTTCCCTTAAAATCAACTTCCGTTAACCTTAGTC